>CM021102.1:697069703-697107908 GCA_007115665.2 Sequoiadendron giganteum
GGAGAGATAGAAGGAGAGGGAGTGAGAAGGAGTGGGGAGAGTGAGAGAGTGAGAGGGAGAGATAAAAGGAGAGGGAGAGAGAGAGAGAGAGAGAGAGAGAGAGAGAGGAGTGATTGAGTGAGAGACTTGAGAGAGATAGAGGTGGAGAGAGCGAGAGGGAAAGAGATAATATTTAAATATTTTATAAATTGGTAATATATATATTTAAATATTTATGGATTAACTAAAATATTGAAATAATATTAAAATATTTATAGATTAACTAAAATATTGAATTTCAATATTGAAATATTATACATTTAATAATATATTATATATTAAATACATAATTCGGTAAGAGATTACCATAAATTGTATATTAAATATATTACATTATAAACTTTATTGGATATTATATATATTAAATTATAAACTTAATTGCATTTTTAAATAATATATTAAAGATTGTATAAATTGTTTTAAAACTTATCTAAAAGATATTATATATTGAATTCAAATCCGATATCTGATTTGAATCGGATATCCGATATTCTAACACAAAATTTAATGCCTTGGTATTAGGCTCGAGATTTGGTTCGGACCTGCCAATCCTAAAAGTCAACACGTAAAACGTGTTTAACAACTTACCTTGTTTTTCCAAACTTTGCCCATGTGGCTGACGACTTTTATTTTACCTAAAATTGATAAAACGAAAAGGGTTTGTAAAGGAGCTTCTTAGCTTTCTACCAGTATAAATTATATTTTCTTTAGAATCTAATAAATAATAATTATTTATTTTTTATTAGAATTACAACTAAAGTCCTGATTGATAGTCTGATAGAAAAACATCTATAACTTTCAAACGGTATCACATTTTTTGAATCCAAAAACATGCGTCACATTCTATGCTTCGCATACTATAGGATTAAAAAAATAAAAATGAATTCCCTTAATTTTTGACCAAGTTAAGGTGGTCAGACATACAAGTTTTAATATTTTTAAAAATTTGTAATAACAAATTCATAATTAATTATTTATTTTAAAAAAAATTACAAAAAAATATGCATCACATCTGGACATGAGTCCTCTACTTATATCTAAAATTTTATAAAAAAATATTATGATTTTATTATGGTTAGGGTGGTCAGACAGACACCTACTTTTTATTTCTTCCTTGAAATTCTAGTACTACTGCATTGAAATTTCAAATTTTCACCAAATAGATATTTTTTTTTACAAAAATTAACCTAGTAGTTTAGAAACTACATTCAATTTGCCATAGATTCTATTCTTACATATTTTTGAAATAATATAGATAACTTATTCAAATTTTTATGTCAAGTTGCCCAACTCTGATTTTCTGAATTTTGATTGCCACTTAAGGACCTATTTTTTCCATGATGATCCTGCACATACCCTTAACTAAAATTGTACTCAGGAATTAGCAGATGCTACTTTGTCAATTCAAATTATTCAGATGGATTTAATCTGAAAGTTTTCTATAAGACAATGAGTCTTCCTTTGAGTAGTGAGCTCTAGGTAGTGTGCCTGAATGCATGTCCATTCCCAATTTCAATCTTCTTATACTTTTAATAGGGTATAACTTGTGGATTAACCTCCACCGTGGTTTTTCCCCTAATAGGATTTCCACACAAAAAAATCTTGGTGTTATGTTTGTTTCTGATGTGTTGTTGATTCATGCTTTCACTATTAATAATTAGATTTGAGATTAAAATTTAATAAGTTTAATAAGTCTGAAATTCTATAACAACTGACTCACCCCCTCTCAGTTGTCTGCCCTTGTGTTGCCAACAAAAGGGATACCTTAGAGGAAGAACTGTGTGAACTCAGGAAGTGTAATTCAGAATTGATGGAGAGGATGAAAGAACTAGGAAAGGACAAGTGTGATGCTCTTGAAGAAGAATTAGAAATTGAGAAAAGGAGAAATGAAGAACTAGAAGCAGAGCTGAATAAGTTTGAGGATGTTGAGAATAAAATGGAAGAAGGATTCAAGTTGTTTAAGAAGTTGGAAAAGAGGAGCAAAGATCTAGAAGAAAGTCTAGAAGAATTGAAGAAGGAAAATAGAGACTTGAAGGAACATGCTAATCATTTGGAGAAGGAAAATGAAAGATTGAGATCTAAAACTAAAGTGTGTGATGTTTCTTGTGATACTGATGATTTGTGTGATGTTTTAGAAACTTCTTTAGAAAATGGGATTGAAGATGAAAGTGCGACTAAGCCTGTAATTGTTGGAGATGGTATTGGTTTCAAAATCATGCAGAGAATGGGATACAGAGGAAAAGAAATTGTGTTGGGATCTATACCCTTGTAAGTTTTGTGGATTAAGGAATCATTATGAGAAGATGTGTTGGAATAAAATTAGAGGCAGAAAACCTAGAATAGATTGTATAGAGATGAATTATGGATGGATTGATGAATCAAAATGGAAGTATGTTGCTCAAAAGTTCAGAAAGTTTTATAGATTGAAGCATTCATGTGTTGAGGGAAAGGAAGGATCAAGATATTATGCAAAGAAAAACAAGAACAACAATTCAAACTATAAAGGGAGAGATGCCATGAATCATAATTCTTATCACAGTGAAGGATACAAAAGATATTTTGATAGAAGAACCTATTTTCAAGTTTGGAGGAGGAAAGAACCAAGCACTAAATGCCATAAAAAACATACTACCATAGAAACTAATGAAGGAGAAACAATAAATGATTCAAAGATAATTTGTGCATATGAAGAAGAGCCTTTTGATATAGATATAGTTTATGTAGAGGAAGAGGAACCTTTTGAGACATCAACTTTGATAGTGGAACAAGAAGAAGAAGAAGTAGTGATCTTAAGGAGACTTGTGAAAGTAGTTCGAGTGAAATTTTATGTGAACTGATTTGAAAAGGGAGTCTACATTGCAGAGGAGAAGTTTTATGTACCGAAATCGGTAAAGAGGGATAAAGAGATAAAGAATGGTATAGGAATAGTATATGCAGAGAAGAAAATATAACATTTTGAGGTATGTCAAGGAAATGCAGAGATCATAAAGTGTTGTAGAAGAAAATTTAGAAATGGTATTGATTGATCAAGGAAGTCATATGATTGTTCCAGAGGATGCAAGTATTTGTTAACTTTTAATTGATTGAAGCAAACATCGATCTTGAGGAAACTTGCAGAGAAGGCTTGCTTAGACCTCCGTCCATTGAGGCAGTACAAGGCTTGCAGGTAGATCACCGAATCCAAATTACACTTGAGGTAGTTTTGCAGGATGGACTTGAATAGACCGTCGACCTTGAGGTAGTGCAAGTACCCGTGGATAGATCACCGAACCAATTCAAAGAGACAACATTGATTTTGACATAACTTAGCCCAAAGTAAAGAGGCTCACTTTTCAAATAACCTCAAGATTCTGATGTAGGAGCATCCAAAAGATTCAAATCAGTTGGGAGAAAAAACATTTAGCTGTAGAGTGTTGGTGATGCAGTGAAGTTCCGTATGATGGCTAGTTCAGTATACTGATGATGAGAAGTTATAGATTAAAGGGTTTTTTGTTAAGTATATCTAGGTTATCTACCAAAGTTTTCAAACCTATTTGCATTAAGATTTGATTAAGTTATGAGTATCTGTGTTTCGACAGTTGTTCTATTGCTTTAGTTGGTGTTCCTGAAAGAAGATGATGTGATTCTAGTAATCTGAGTTGTTACAAATGCTTCTCTAGTGATTCATGATTCTTGTGGATCTTTCTAGATCGTTCTCTATCTATGTTTTTGGTTTGCATTGATTGTTGTGCTCACGATTGGTGATTTCTTCTGGGAGTTTATGTTTTTCATGTTCATGGCTGACAAGATGATTGTAGCGTGTTGTGGATCTTTGAGGCTACTTGTTTAAGGTGTTTCATGTTTGAGACATGTTGTTTTCACATTAATAATTTCTCATTGATTTGGGCCAACAGTTTGTACACATTTTATATTTTGTTGGGCCGACATGTAGTTGATGTTATCCTTAGATGTAGATATATATGATCAATTGTTTTGAGGAGATGGAAAAAGGCAAGGTGTGTGATGCGCGAGTCTTGTGTGTGAATAATGTTC
Organism: Sequoiadendron giganteum; assembly: GCA_007115665.2. Lineage (NCBI taxonomy): Eukaryota > Viridiplantae > Streptophyta > Pinopsida > Cupressales > Cupressaceae > Sequoiadendron > Sequoiadendron giganteum. The sequence goes on from CM021102.1 coordinate 697,073,775, forward strand.
TAATCTTTCGAAGGAATCAATTGTGTGAAGTTATGAAGCAAGGTGATGAATTATTTTGAACCGAAGAGATCACAAATCAGAGAAAGTGAGAAGTAGAAGAGAGAGTCGATGGAAGATTGTTATTGTATGAGTTATTTGTAGTCCCTAGGCTGTAGCCTAGAATCTGTTAACCTCAAGAGGCATATGTAATGTGTTTTGAGATTATAATATAATGAAGAATAAACTTTGAAGGCTGGGCTTTTCCCTTCAAGGGTTTTCATAGGATAATTCTTGTGTCATGTGTTCTTTTATCTTCGTGTTGATTATTTGTTAGCTTCCATTGCATATCTATAAGATCTGAGTGTTTAGTTGTTTAAGTTGCAAGGTGGGATAGTCCCTCACCGGACCCTCCTACCTTGGATTGCATCATAGATATAAAATAGAATTAGTTGAAATATTATATTTTTTTGAAGGATTCATTTTTCACAAAAAATCTCATTACAATTAAGGAAAGTTAAAGTTTTATTTTTTTAATCTAGGTCAGCAATTTTCTTTATGTATGACTTTCTTACTATCCTAACCAACTTTATCTAAAATTATGTAGGAAAATACAAAAGATCTATTCTCACATATTTAAAAATAAATTATTCTTTATGTTAGTTTGATATATATATAACTTTATTTTATAAGTAAAATTATTATTTTTAATTAGGAATACATGAGAGAGAAGATTCATTATTTTATCTCCAAGTGTAATTTATTATGTGACTAGGTTTTGACTAAATAAATATCATTATCATATCATTATGAGTCTTTTTGGTCACTAATAGTTTGCAAAACCTAGCTCTCTACTAATTAAATACCTTAAATACTCACCAAACTCTTTATATCTCTATCATTTTGTCCATTCCAATGCTAACAAACAAGGCAATAAAAATTTCTTACACCAATCTCAACTTTATGAAAATGGCCATAGATTAATTAGACAACTCCTTGACACATAATATTGATGTAGATTTTGGCATACCAACATACCTACAAGTCATGAAACCTACAAGGTGGAATGAATTTTTTTCCTATTATGACTCATCACAACACACTCCTAAATTTAAATTCTAGTAGGACCCTACCATTTTATAATGAGATACATATTTTTGAAAATTAAGAGAGTATTTGTTTCTATGTTTCATTTTTTTCATAATGTATTTTACCAAAAGAAATATATTGAAGTCACAAGTATTTAAAGATTCTTAAGAATTATTTTACTTTGATTTTTGTATAGACAATTAAATTTTAGATTGTAGAATGTAGATATTTAAATAAAAATCAAACCCTTTAAATAAAAAATTACAAGTTGCTTCAATTATTTGAAACCCAAAGTATCGAAAATTCCATATCCTTTTGATCCCATAAAGCTTTATAAAAGAGAGCTTTGCTAGCTTGTTGTGGAATAAATAATCATGGCAACAGAAAGTTAGGGGATCAGGGAGAATGCTGGGAGTAGTGTTTGGGGCATATTTTGATCTATAGGCTCTATTGCAATGCAGATTCGTGTGTTTCCTTCTCCTTAAAGGTTCTTCTGAGGTATCTTGGGCAGCTTCAGGTAGAATTGTTGCAGATTTCAAAGTGCAATCACGTTTTTGGCTCCGGGGCAGATTTTTGAAGCTGTATGTGTGTTGTAAATGGTGTTTTTCACCTTTTCGAATGATGTTAGGACTTATCCACATGTGTTGGGAATATTTTTGTTGCTTCTCTAGTCATTTTTCGGGTGCCTGCAACCATTAAAACACCCTTTCATTAAGAAAAACAACCTAGTGTATAACCATTTTTGAGCAATTTACACTCATAGTGAAAATGTATCAAAATTATTTAAAGAAAATTTATTTTGGCATGCTTTGATGAGAGGGAGGATAGGGTTGCAGGTTGACTATTGTGAACCTTTGCTTATGCCATTTCAAACAAAAGAAAAGCTTTCCCCACTAGCCCATGAGAGAAAGTGTTGATGGTAGCACAAGAGGACGGGGAAGCTGAGATTGGTGGAAAGGACAATAGTGGTTATAGTATTTAAATAATAATATAAGTGTTTAAGAATTATAAAATGCTTTTCCAACCAAAAAATAGTGGGGTGTGGGGAAGGAAAACCATATGTGAACAATGTTTTGAGACTTTAAAAATATTTTGTTTTTTCTGTTATAAGGTCTTGCTGTTATAAGGTCTCCTCACTAGTCTGAGTGTTTTTTTGCAACCGTAAGAGGAGAGAAATGAGAGAACGGGTATTGGTGAAAGCTAGGTGGGTCATGAGAAGATATTAAGGCACGAGAAATGTTTCTTTGTGCCCATTAAAAAAAAAAATAAATAAAACCTTCATCGTTTTAAAAGTAAGATTATATGATATAAAGTGCAATATAAAAGGAGGCATGGGTAATATTTATTTTGCCTAAGAAAATGAATCTTTACCATTTTAAATGGCCGTGAATGAAATTAAAGAGTGGTGGATATAAAGGTATGGGTGAAATATTTTACCCAAAGAAATTTTAAATTCCTTCATCATAAGGGGCCAAATATGTTAAAATGATTGATTGGCATATGTAAAAGGGCATCGTGAGAGGTAAAAATATTATTAAAAGTCTTCATTATAAAGTTAAAGAATTTTTTTTGTCGGGAGTAAAAGTTTTTTGCAGTAGATAGGCAAAAACATATTAAAAGAGTTTTCACGGGCAAAATGGAGATGCAGGTTTTTTCTTCTGCTATGGTAAAATATTTTTCACTATAGGGATGAGGAGTGAAGTTTTTTCATGAAGAAGGGGTAAGATTTTTTTTTTGTTGTAGATTAAAGATGAGTACAAGCAAAATACAGAGGCAAAAAATAGGGCAAAGTGTTGAACGAGCTTTGAAAGTGGCAAAGATATGTTCAACAACAAGACATAGATGAATGATGTCTCATCATGAAGGGAATATTTTTTGTTAGAGGGAAAGTGAATGCAAGATGCATGAACCTAGGTGTAGATTGAAGTTTCTTCAGGAAGAAAAGGGCAGTTACAGATCAACGAAAGATGAAGGAGCCAAGTGTCAACTGCAGATAGTTTTTAGGGCTTCCTCTTTTTCTCTTATTCTCAATATTTCTCATTTGTAAAAGTTTTGAAATTCTGGATGAGGAAGTAAGGTATAATAGTTTTGTCTGAGTCATAAACTAAGTATGTAAGTTGTAGTAGTTGGTTTTTATGAGCAAATGTTAGCCAGTTTGTACAGAAATATATTACTGTCATGAATTTGTCACAACATTTGTAAGCTTTTAATCATATGAATTCAATATATCAAGAATGTTTGAATTTGTCATTGTAGATTTCTTGTGATTGTGTTGTTTGGTCATGGTTCTCTTTCAAGTAAAGAGTTAAATTACTTTGATCAGATAACTGTGATTTAGAGTGCACAGTGGGATTGATAAGTAGAAATTTATGACAAATATGAGTGGATTTGTTAATGTGAGGCATTAACATATTTTAAATCTATTGGTTGAACCCAGTTTGCTAATAGGATCTTTTTGAAGTTTTATATTTGACTCCATGGCCCATGATTAAGCACTAATCTATCCAAAAGCCTAAGAAATTTTTAGAAACAATCTAAACAAACCTTTTAATTTTGTTTTTTTGTTTTATTAGTTATTTATATCTACAATGTTCTCTATGCTAGTTAATGAAAGTTGCCCAATATTTTAGCCATTGTTGAGTGATTTTTCATGTTTCATGGAATATTCCTATGAGAGCATTATTTGTCAAGCAATACCCTATTCAGTGTGTGTCTAAATCTTTAAGTATTGCTGAAAGGTCACCCCTAGGTCCTACAGAGCTTGAAGTGCAGGGGAGATGTGTTCCAATCTCATTTTCTATTAGTTGGCCAAATTCTACACTAGATTTGAGAATGAAGTGTGGCTTACTTCTAGGATTTAGTGGATCTATTGATTTGGGAACCAACAAATGACACTCATGTGATACAATTTAAAACCTTGAATTGACCAATTTCTCTCACTTTTTCATTTCTTGACTTACAAATTACTCCATTTTTCTAATGTTCCATCCCTCGTGTAAATTTTGAATAATTTGTTAGCATTTTGCTAGATCTATCAAGTTTTTCACAATTTTATTTTATAAAATTAGGACTTTTCATGTTTAATTAATTTGTCATTTCCTTGTCAAAATCCAATTTTATGATTCCATTTCCATTTAACCTTTCAATTTTTTTTAAAGATAATATAAAGTCATATTTTGAGAAATTAATTGCAAAATTTATATTCCAAGTCTCAAATGTTCTTTTTAAAAACCAAAATCATGTCCTAAATTTTGGGTTTTTACCAACATGCTTGAAACTTTAATTTCTTGACTTGGAATATCTAGAAAATCTTAAGAAAAGTGTTAATGAAAAAAAAAAATCCAAAAGTTAGGAAAATTTAGTGTTTTTTTTCCTTCCCAAAGTTTATTTTCACTTTTATAACTTTTTGTAAAATGCAATAAAAGTCCAAAGTTTGGCTGCAAATGGGAATCTTTAATAATTTTTACTTTTTACAAACCACAGTTAGAGTTTGAAATCTAATTGTAGTCTACAATCATGATTTCCATTGTCATTTGTAAGTTAGAATATAAACTTGATCATAATGTTATACAGTTTTTGTTTATGTAATTGTATTTTATGGTTGATATTTTGTACTGCTTCAGTGAACGTCATCGACTCTTGTATATATTGTATAGTTTATTTGGTATTTTAGCTAGTCATATTTTATAGCTACTATTGGTAGCTATATTCTTTTTCTTTATTAAATACAAAAAAAAGTTAGAATATAAATCGCCATTGTAGTTTGTAGTTTGTAGTTTTTTTCTCTCCAAATTATGTAGTTGGAGTCTAAAGCTCAATTGTAGTTCAAGGGTTGAAACATTTTTATAATGTATTTTTTTCAAAACTATAGTTGGTATCTAAACCCCAAAATGCAACGTACAAACCAAAGTTGAAGCATGAAATGCAAAATACTTAGTTTGAATTTTTTAACTTTTGAAATTAAAATTTCTAGGAGTTAAAATTTGGAAAATTTTATAAACAACATAATTAAATATCAAATAATTACCTGATAATTTAAATGAGTTAAAATATCATTGTATTAGAGAATCACAAGGAACTTAGTAATAACTTGGACAAAAAAAATTAATGTATTTTTCTATTGGAATTGGCAATATCCTATCAAAATAAAGTATGAATTTAAGGGAATTGTTCCATAGCTAATATTATTTATAGATATGGTCAATGTAATAGATACAAACTTAGGACATGTGGGCTTAAAAAAATTTCATGCAAGAAAGGTAGTAAATAAAAATTATATATCTAGGAAATCTGAAAAATCTAATACTAGTGGATTAATTCAACCTACATGTAATGCCCATCGTGGAACCCAGGGAACGACACGTCACTAACGCTAAACAACCGAATAATTTTATTTTTAAACATTTAATAATAACATGTGATCACAATCTAACATGAACATTCTCGAGTTCCACAACTATGCTACTAAAGTAATACAACAATATAACACATCATGAACTATGTATCAAATCATGTGAATAATCATAACAAGATTACATTGCAATAAGGATTACATTTCGAGTTCATTTACAACAAACGAGATTGTGACAAATCTCGATACATCACAAGTAGTAGTACAATGAAACCTCATGCAACATCATGAGTGAGTACAATAAAGAATAAGAACAAGAATGTTTGACGACCAAGTCCACAAACTCATCCAACAAATAATCTTCGTGAATGATATGTATCTAGGATCCTGCCAAGAAAAAACATATCTCGAACAATATCACCTGTAGGGGACCCAATGGAAGAAATGGAACGTTCCTCCCAATTGTGTGGAACTCGAAAGCCCACCCCCATGCTAGGAGATAGTAACAGGTCCTCAAGTAAAAAAAAACATCAAGAAGAGATAACATACAACACATGGTCGACATATATGACATCACAATGACTTAAAAAATGACATACTCCTAGAGGAAACAATACAATCACAGGTGACTCTAAATAAGATACCAAATATATGTACAAGGACAAGAATGTCATCACATAAACGTAATAGGTTACCCTAGATAGTTTTCCTAGGTTACCGACCCTCTACCAGAGTTACCCTAGAAACCTCTAACGAATTTCGGCCCATATACAAACTTATGTGGCATTGGAGCACTTCTCAAAAAGACAAAGTGTTCGATTAGCCATTCCAAGACATCTCAACCTACTTTAACCTAAACAAGAGTTAAAGCACAAGGTGAGGAAATCATTATCTAAGTGGTTAAATATTAACTACCCAACCCCATAAAAGCTTAGTTTAGTTATCACTGGTTAACATACTTTCGAGAGGTTACCCATGCAACCACTTTCGGGTCCGGCCCTTAACGGAAGCCACTCCTCCTAAGTACAATTCTCAAAATGATTTAACACAATTAAGCCAACATGCATGCAAGAGAGAACTTATTTTCACATAGACCCAAAGTCATCAGAATCATGCCATGAAATTTATAGAACTCAATAAAACTACTAAGCATGCATGGAAAGTCTTTCACGAACAAATGCATTTCCATGCCATGGAATCCAAAATATCCAAAATAATATCACATAAAGACATAATGTGCATGGCTCACTTTTCTACAATTTGAAATAACACAAAGAACATCTATAAATCACTATCCATGATTTCAAAACAAAACTAATGTTTAAAGCCTCTAGAATATGTTAACCTAAGCAACATAATTCAATACATAAACGAGAATACACTCCAAAAAGAAATATCATTTGAACATGTTTAACAAGTTTTAGTCATGATTCCCAATCATACATGTATTATTTAGTACATTTAAATTCATTGATCGAGAAGACAATAGAATCATCCATACAAGGTGTTATTTAATTTACAATCCTACAAATGATAAAATTAAGCATTTAAAAAGACTCATTATCTACCATCACATATATTCATTATAAATGATAGAGCCAATTCATTAAAACTAAAGCCATAAATATATATATATATATATATATATATATATTTTGTAAATAATTTGGAGTCTTATATACCATTCCAAGAAGTATAAAATAAAAGAAGAAAGTCCACAAAATTATAAAAAAACCTCTAATTACATGTCATTATCTATTAACAACCAAGTATACACATTATTTAAAATATATAAACAGGTTGCAATTTATATTAAGAACATTCAAATTTTGGAAGGTTTACGCATTATTCTTCATGAGCCTAAACATCACCCTAAAATATTATCATTAAATTTCATCAATCCTTTTATAGTAGTAACTAAAACAAAGAACTTAAGTTTACATCACGAAGTTGTATCTTTTCATCAAACCTTTGAATTGCATGAGGATGTAGAGAGTGCCAATCTCATAAACAACAGAGATCAGAAACTAGGTGACATGCATTAGTAACATTCGGTTGAACTTTCATTGATCATTGTAACCTCAAACTTACTAAATATAAAGCATGCATCTACGCCATTAAGAAGAAATACCATTCTACAACTGCACTAAAAAAATAGAATGCAATTTAAGATGCATGTCGACTAACAATATCACAAGAGTGGCCAAATCTTAAGCAGCCGATAGAGAAACATAAATGGTCAAAAGCAATAGAAAACAAGAATCTTAAAACAAGCAACACCAATAAAACACAATATGAAACATATAGGTAGATCAACATGAACACATGCATGCATAGTGCACCCAACACAAATAAAAAATACCAAGTAAATCAATATAACATGCGCATGAAATAAGTGGACTTCCCAAATACTACGTGTTGGCAACATACAAGAAAATTTAAAGGAATCGATATCAATTCATATTAGAAACAAGAAACATAGTCACACAGTAAGCAAATGGCCTATGACAGCGATAGCAACAATTTTTTTTAAACACAACGGTTGATAATCCAAATCAATTAAATGTAAATAGAACTAACACATGAACGAATCATGCCAGAGATCAGGCTATGCATATGACTTGCAACCAGAAGATCGACATCTTACCGGTTATCAGACAACACACATGAGAACAAAATTTGAAGTGGAAGGAGTTAATAGTCACCAAACCAAGGTGAAGTTGGCTATTCGCAAGGAATCAACTTTAGACCTTCGAAATAGTTACAAAAGAAAGGAGGTGAATGCAAAGAATGGTGAGAGTTCCCAGCCACGCCATAGCCACAATCATGAAATGGTCGACCACAAGAAATAATAATTCAAACTCTAAATCACAGGTTTCCATCAACAAATCTAGGAAAACAAAAAAACCTAAGACCATCACATAATAGGATGCATGCCATCGAATTGCAAGAAGAGAAAACAAAAGAATGGGGAATTGTTTACCACCAAAGTCATTCACCAAGATAGAGACTGAAAATAGATGCACAAGCATCATAAAGTTTGGTTGCTCCTATCCATACCAACTACAAGGGAACATTTAAATCGAACGCCATGACAACATTACCGAGACTTATCATGAGAATTTATGACCACCCTAGCAAGGAGACTTACAATATTTAAACCAATTAACCAGGAACCAAGACAAATATCAACAGGGATACTGAGAAAGAAATATTTTCCTCAACCCTATCCTATTTAATTCAAAGATTTTATACTAAGTTCCAGAAAAAAATTCCTTTCAAGATACATTTTTCTTTTATATATATATATAAATATCTAAAAGCAACAATTTTTTTTTTATAGTTGTACAGATTTAAATTCATAATTTCGTAGCACTACCGAAGAATTAAAAAAAAAAACAGCAATTTCTTTTAGTAAATTTAAAATTCACTACAAGCTAGAAGATACAAGAGGGGAACCTGGTAAACTCTCTCGGTTTCGAGATACGTTGAAGCCAAACTCATTAATTCAGTCCACAAATCTTTTTCTAGCACGAGCGAAGATTCCAATTTTTAATTCTTCCACTTTCAACCAAAATCCCAGAGAATACTAGAGAAAAGAATTATTCCCGTGAAAATAGTTTTTTTTTTTTGAAAACCAATTGCCCTCCCCAAATTAATCTTTTATCCTTATGTTATATCATTCATTTTTTATTACAATGCAATCTGCCACCTATCTCATTGTTTGCATGCAATTAAAACAACCAGTTCAAATTTTTGAACATCATGATCAAAACAAGATATTTTGCAACTTTAAATCACAACTAATTGTTACAATTTTATCAATTTTTGAAAACATTGAAATTGTACAAAAAAATCAATTACACATATTTTTTCTTGCACAAATAATATATTTTAGTAAATTGATTCCTCAATATTTTAAAATAAACTTTCAAATTAAATAAATCATTCATAAATTTAAAGTAAATAAATCAATAGATCATTTCAATACCATCTATTTAAATCATTAAATTAATCTAATCAAATCAGTAAAGATATGACAAACATTAACTGACATGACAAAAAATGAAAAACACAACAAAATGAACATCTACATGACAAAGGGGTAACAAAATGATACTCATTCTTTCCAAAACGATGGCTCATGATAGAGGACTAGAACTATCTCCATTGGGCCTTGGCATGCTCAAACCTGACGAAGTAGGTGGAGTCGATGCCTATACCTGAAAGTTGCATCAAACTGCACGGTCAACCAAAACAACATATATAACAAAAGACACATTGTGAAGAAGAATCGCAGCATAATAGGGCACTCAAGAATGAGTACTGCTACATTGTCTCCTTCACCAAACTGACATAAAACATAATGTCTAACATCAATTACATCATAATACCATCATAAATATTTAGGAACAACAACATAAATCATCATAATAGTGTCATCTCATGAAAGTAACTAGAGGGTCATAAAGTAAAGTGTATCATAAAAAAAGAGTTTCACAACTGAACATATAATCCATGACATAGTGCATCTAGTAATATAGTCTCAAAAGAAACTAACAACTAATAACAACTCAAAACTAACATAAATAGAAAGTGTCATTTGGAGGGTCACTACATCCTTCCCCCCTAGGGTGTGGATTACTCCTAGAAGCCTACAAATAGATAGGGATAAAGTTCCCTCATACGTGTTGCATCCTCCAAAGTAGTTGAAGCCTTGTCGCTAGAGTCCCACTGGACCATCACCTGATCAATGTTTCGACCCCTTAGGATGAGTCTCCTACACTGTAGAATGCCCACGAGCTCGAAATCTAGCTGCCCATCCTCGACCTGTAAAGGATTCCAATCGAGTATGTGTGAAACATCAAGATGATAGGGTCTAAGAACAGATACATGAAATATATCATGGATGCGTGACAACCTAGGTGGTAAGGCAAGTCGGTAAGCTACATGATTGATCCTCTCCAGAATCTCGAACGACCCAAAAAATTGAGGTGCAAGCTTAGATCCTTTTCCATAATGGATCAGAATCTTCCACGGATGCACTCAAAGAAACACTCTATCACCAACAAAAAACTAGCAATCAACATGATGAGCATCAACACACTTCTTCTATCTATCCTGTGCTGCAACCAAATGCTCTTTGATACGATCTACTTGCTGCTCCATATCTCATAGCATATCATGTCCAAGAAGCACTATATCCTCAAGTCTATACCAACTCAACAGAGTCTGGCATGGGTTTCCATATAATGCCTAAAATAGAGGCATACCTATGGAACTATGATACCCATTATTATAAGCGAACTCCACCAAGTAGAGGTATTATTCTCATCACAACTGTCGATCCATGACATACATCCTGAGCATATCCTCAAGAACCTGATTAACCCTCTTAGTTTGCTCGTTTGTCTCGAGGTGATAAGTTGAGCTGAAATTCAACTGCATACCTAAAACATGTTGAAGGGATGTCCATAAAGCTGATGTGAAAACATGATCCCTATCTGATATGATTCTACGTGGGATTCCATGCAAAATAACAATGTCCTCCATGAAGATCTTTGCCATGGAAGAGGCATTATATGAAAAACGAACCAAAGAGAAAATATCCACCTTATTCAACCTGTTGACAGTAACCATGATGGTCTCATGTCGACATGATGACATAGGTAACCCAATAATAAAATCAATCGATATGATGTCCCACTTCCATTCTAGAACAAGGTGAGGCTGTAATAATCCTGTGGGATGCTGGTGCTCGACCTTAACCCTTTGGCACTCTAGACATCTTGCAACAAAATCGATAATGTCACGCTTCATCCCAGGCCAAAAGTATAATTTTCAAAGATCCACATGCATCTTCTTGACACCAAGAGGAGCTGAGTATGGTGCTCGATGTGCCTCTGACAATATCAGGGTACGAAGATTGTCTGCAAGTGGCACATAGATACGAACCAAATGTTGCAACAAACCATCAAACTCAAGCGTATAACCTGCAAACCTACCCTCCAAGGGTCTATCTGAATCCAACTCTTGCTTCACCTCTTGATACAATATGTCTGTAGGAAGTGCTACTACAATCTGACTCCTCAAATCAACTCCTAGAGTCACAACAAATATCTCATGTCTATGCCAGCTAAGAGCATCTTCTACCACGTTCTCTTTCCCTTGAATAAATTTCACCTCAAAATCATATTCACACAAGAACTCCATCCACCGTCTTTACCTAGCATTAAGATTAGGCTGAGTAAAAATGTACTACAGACTATGGTGATCACTGTGAAGCTCAAAGCGATGTCCCAACATGAAATGATGCCAACGAACCAAAGCATGAATGAATACCGCTAACTCCAGATTGTGAGTGGGGTAGTTCAATTTGTGATCCTTGAGATTGCGAGACTCATAGGAAATCACACGACCTTCTTGCATCAAAATGGCTCCTAGAACCTCCAAGGATGCATCAGTACAAACTACAAAGTCCTTCATAGGATCAGGAACAACTAATATAGGCACACTCGTCAAATTTTCCTTAAGTGTCTAGAAGGCCAACTGACAGTGATCTGACCAAATGAATTTCTTCCCCTTCCTCTGAAGAGGAGTAATGGGATGAGAAATCCTAGAGAACCCTTCGAAAAACCACCTGTAATACCTTGCTAGACACATAAAACTGCAAACCTTAGGAACATTGGTAGGCACAGGCCGATCCATAATGGCTTGTATCTTCGAAGGATCCATTGTAATACCCTCTCTAGAAATAACATGACCGAGGTATTTCACCTCAGTTTGGAAGAACTCACACTTCAATAGATTCACAAACAACTGGTTCTCCCTCAAGCACTGCAATACCTATCTCATGTGCTCCTCGTGTTCCTTCATATCTTTAGAATAAATCAAAATTCCATTGAGAAGCACAAGAACAAAGAAATCCAGGTACGTGCGAAAGACACCGTTCATCAGGCTCATAAAAACAAATAGTACATTTGTTAGCCCGAATGGTACCGTGGTGAATTCGTAGTGCTCATAACAAGTTCAGAATGAGGTCTTATGTATATTTGCTTCTAAAATGCACAACTAATGGTATCTTGATTTCAGATCAATCTTAGAGAACACATTTTCTCCCTTAATCTGGTAAAAAAGGTTACTGATTCTAGGTAAAGGATATCGATTCTTAACCATCACCCTATTCAATTGACGGTAGTCAATACATAACCTGAGGGATCTGTCCTTCTTCTTCACAAAGATGATAGGTGCTCCCCAAGGAGGGACACTCAGATGAATGAAACCCTTAGCCAAGAGCTCCTCCAACTGTAGACGAAGCTCTTCGAGCGCCTATGTAGTCATTCGTTACGAAGCCCTAGATATAGGCTCAGCTCCAGGAACTAGATCAATTCTGAAGTCAATATTGTGTTTCAGTGGCATACCTGGAATATCACTAGGAAACACATCTACAAATTCTCTGAAAATAGGGTAGTCATCAAGAGATACCTCTTGACTATCCCCTAACTCCAAGTCACTAACAATAGCTGCAAACAACTGACAACCCTGTCGCACACACCTCCTTAACTGCATAGAAGATATAATCCACAAGGAGATGGGTCTTTGCACACCGACTATCTCAATCTTAGTACCTGAGTCATCAAAACATCTTACTATCTTCCATCAACAGCCTATCACAACACTATGCGATTCTAGCCAATCCATTCCCAAAAAAATGTCATATGATCCAAGGGGTGTAACTCGATGATCTATTGAGGTAGATAACAATCCAATCCTAAGTCCACAATCACGAATGAGGGATTCAACCGCTACCTTAGCCCCAAAAGCCAATTCTACCTGCCATGTAATGCCTTGCTTAACCGCCACTACTCTGCATTGCTCAATAATGGAAGGAGAGTTAAATGAATTAGATGCTCTAGAATCAAATAAAATAGAAACACTAACACCTTGTAACTGACCTGAAGACTCAACCACAGTATTATGGTGATTTGCTTGACGATTGTCCACCATAGCAAAAACTCTATGAGATCGACCTGCATCACCAACCGTCGGCTCCAAAGCTACGGTTTGCTGAACAAACCCTGAAGTACCTCTCATCGAACACTACCTCACGATATGACCCTACTGACCACATGAGAAGAATCTAGTGCCCCTACCATAACCTCTACCAAAACCTCTACCACCCAATGGTGAATTCAACTATTGGAAACTGCCTCTGCTGACTGTCGAATGTGCACTCTGAGTAGGTTGATCCTGGTGGTTGCACTTATTGTGCATCCATTTACGGCTCTTTCCAAACTAAGAACCATTACCTGATTGCTTTGGAGAACACTTATTCTTCTGTGGGTAATTTTGTTGTTGCTACTGTCCACCCTTAGCGGGTGCCTATTGGTTTCAAGAGGAACCACCTGTCTAAATCGAACCACCACGCAGACCAAAACCTACAGTAGAAGCACTGCCAATCAAAACACTTGTGTGTCCTCCCAACACCATGGATAGATTCTCCTCCACAATCTGTGCCTTCTCAATGGCTACCTCCATTGTCTTGGGCTCAAAGACTCTAACTCCACCACTGATACGGGCATTCAAGCCCCTAATGAAAAGTTGAACTAGCATAGCCTCATCATCTTCTATCCCTACATATTGTTTGAGTTCGTAGAATCTACGCTCAAATTGCTCGACAGACATAGCCATCTGACCCAGATCATGAAATTCATTTGCACGGTGCTGCCTCCAGTGCTCTGATAAGAAGCATTCTTTAAAACGTTCCAAAAACATATCCCAAGATACTGATCCTATCTCTAGATGGAGCTTCTTCTCCTCCAAATGCCACCAAGTAGAGGCGAAACCTTTAAGATGCATGATGGTGCATAGTAAAACACTGTGCCAAATCCAGTAACCAAGTCTCTACCTCCAAACCACCACTAGTACCATAAAAAATGGGAGGGCGTGCCCTCATCAAATCTCTGATGTGCCCTGTAGCTATGGCATCCTGCTTTCTGGTCTGAACAATCCTCCTAGGTGGTGATTTGTCCCTCTCTTTGTTCACTTCCTGATCATTTCCCTATCTAGGCAAAAGATGAGCAAGATCCTGCTCAAGTAAAGGATGTAGTAGATCTCCCCCTACACCAGGCTGATTCAGAACATGCTCATTATTTTCCTGATTACCCAGAGGATTAGGCTATTCCCCATGTGAAATCTGCGATAGAGTATTTTGATGATTTTTCGTACAACCACTGCCATGGCCCCATCCATGGCCTCTTTAGAAACCTTGCCTAGGCGACATGATCCTACACAAAGCCAATGTCGAGTCTTAGTTTAAAGACACAAGAAACCAAGAAAAAACACACACATTAAAGAATCTAACATCTATGACAACCTAGTGGGCTCGCAAGAACTAGGGAACCCAATGTTAGAACCTTCACTCTAATACCAAGTTATAACGCCCCATAGTGGAACCTAGGGAACGACATGTCACTAACGCTAAACAACTCAATATTTTTTTTTTAAAAACATTTAATAACAACATGTGATCACAATATAACATGAACGTTCTTGGGTTCCACAACTGCGCTACTAAAGTAATACAACAATATAAAACATCATGAACTATGTATCAAATCATGTGAATAATCATAACAAGATTACATTGCAATAAGGATTACATTTCCAGTTTATTAACAACAAACGAGATTGTGACAAATCTTGATACATCACAAGTAGTATTACAATGAAACCTCATGCAACATTATGAGTGAGTACAATAAAGAATAAGAACAAGAATAGTTGACGACCAAGTCCATGAGATCGTCCAATGAACAATCTTCGTGAATGATGTGTATCCAAGATCCTCCCAAGAATAAACATATCTTGAACAATATCACCTGCACGGGACTCAATGGAAGAAATGACACATTCCTCCCAACCATGTGGAACTCGAAAGCCCACCCCCCATGCTAGGAGATAGTAATAGGTCGTCAAGTAAAAAAAACATCAAGAAGAGATAACATACAACACATGGTCGACATATATGACATCACAATGACTTAACAACTGACATACTCCCAGAGGCAACGATACAATCATAGGTGACTCTACATAAGAGACCAAATACATGTACAAGGATAGGAGTTTCATCACATAAACGTAATAGGTTACCCTAGATAGTATTCCTAGGTTAGTGACCCTCTACCAGAGTTACCCTGGCAAACTCTAATGACTTTCGGCCCCTATACGAACTTATGTGGCATTGAAGCACTTCTAAAAAAGACAAAGTGTTGGATTAGCCATTCCAGGCCATCTCAACCTACTTTAACATAAAAAATAATTAAAGCACAAGGTGAGACAAACATTATCTAAGTGGTTAAATATTAACTACCCAACACCCTAAAAGCCTAGTTTAGTTATTACTAGTTAACATAATTCTGAGAGGTTACCCATGCAACCACTTCTAAGTTCGGCCCCTAACGGAAGCCACTCCTCCTTAGTAAAATTCTCAAACTAACAAGAAAATTAATCCAGCATGCATGCAAGAGAGAAATTCTTTTCACATAGACCCAAATTCATCGGAATCATGCCATGACATTTATACAACTCAATAAAACTACTAAACATGCATGGCAAGTCTTTTCACGAACAAATGCATTTCCATGCCATGGAATCCAAAATATCCAAAATAATATCACATAAAGACATAACATGCATGGCTCACGTTTCTACAATTTGAAATAATAGAAAGAACATCTATAAATCACTATCCATAATTTCAAAAAAAAATTAATGTTTAAATCCTTTGGAAGACATTAATCTAAGCAACATAATTCAATACATAAATGAGAATACACTCCAAAAAGAAATATCATTTGAACATGGTTAACGAGTTTTATTCATGATTCCCAATTGTACATGTCTTATTTAGTACATTTAAATTCATTGATCAAGAAGACAATAGACTCATCCATACAAGGTGTTATTTAATTTACAATCCTACAAATGATAAAATTAAGCATTTAAAATGACTCATTATCTACCATCACATATATTCATTATAAATGATAGAGCCAATTCATTAAAACTAAAACCATAAATATATATATATTACAAATAATTTGGAGCCTTATATACCATTCCAAGAAGTATAAAATAAAAGAAGAAACTCCAAAAAATTATAAAAAAAGTCTCTAATTACATGTTGTTATCTATTAACAACCAAGCATACACATTATTTAAAATATTTAAACAAGTTGCAATTTATATTAAGAACATTCAAATTTTGGAAGGTTTGCGCATTATTCTTCACGAGCCTAAACATTACCCTAAAATCTTATCATTAAATTTCGTCAATCCTTCTATAGTAGTAACTGAAACAAAGAACTTAACTTTACATCATGAAGTGGTATCTTTTCGTCAAACCTTTGAATTGCATGAGGATGTAGAGAGTGTCAATCTCACAAACAATATAGATAAAAAACTAGGCGACATGCATTAGTAACATTCGAACTGAAATTTCATTGATCATTGCAACCTTGAACTTACTAAATATAAAGCATACATCTACACCATTAACAAGAACTACCATTCTACAACCACACTAAAAAAAAAATTTGCAATTTAAGATGCATGTCGACTAACAATATCACAAGAGTGGCCAAATCTTAAGCAACCAATAGAAAAACATAAGCGATCCAAAGCAATAGAAAATAAGAATCTTAAAGCAAGCGACACCAACATAACACAATATGAAACAAATAGATCAATATGAACACATGTATGCATAGTGCAACCAACACAAATACAAAATACCATGTAAATCAACATAAAATGTGCATTGAACCTGGTGAGGTTCAGGGCGCTATGGATGTTGGGGTGGATTCAGACAAGGTGGTGAAGAGATTGGATACTCTGGACAAAAGATTTTGGGGGCTGACCCGCTTCACCATGAAACTTGGTCACTTTGTTACAAGTACTTTGTCTAATGCCCTAAAAGAGGAACTGGAGGGGAACAATAGCTAGGAAAACAAAGAGTGGGTGGGAGACAAGGCGGTGGACCTCCTAATTAAAAACTGGGACAATGCTAGTTAGTTCTCTTGGTACTGGTCTGTTGGTTGTTTCTTGGATGTTGATGTGCTGCCTTTGGGCTATCTCTGGTTTTTCCTATTTTTTCCTATTTATGTTAGTAGTTTAAGACTTGTCCTTTTTTGGCCCTAGTGGCTCATTGTGTAGGGTACAATGCCCTATAAATGCTATTTAAATTTTCAAAAACATAAAATGTGCATGCAATAGTCGGACTTCCCAAATACTACACATAGGCAACGAACAAGAAAATTTGAAGGAATCAATATCAATTCATATTAGAAACAAGAAACATAGTCATGCAATAAGCAAATCGACTATGACAATAATAGCAACAATTTTTTTAAAACACAAAGGTTGATAATCCCGATCAAGTAAATATAAATAGAACTAACAGACGAATGAATCATGCCAGAAATCAGGCCATGCATATGACTTGCAACCAAAAGATCAACATCTTACCGGTTATCTGACATCACAAAGGAGAACGAAATTTGAAGCGGAAGGAGTTAATAGTCACCAAACCAAGGTGAAGTCGACTATTCGCAAGGAATCAACTCCAGACCTTTGAAATAGTTACAAAAGAAAGGAGGTGAATGCAGTGAATGGGAAGAGTTCCTAGTCGCACCATACGCACAATCATGAAATGGTCGACCGCAAGAAATAATAATTCAATCTCTAAATTACAGGTTTCCATCGACAAATCTAGGAAAACAACAAAAGCTAAGACCATGACATAATAGGATGCATGCCATCGAATTGCAAGAAGAGAAAACAAAAGAATGGGGAACTGTTTACCATCAAATTCATTCACCAAGATAGAGACTGACTACAGATGCATAAGCATCATAAATTTTGTCTGCTCCTAACCATACTGGCTACAAGGGAACATTTAAATTGAATGCCATGACAAAATTATCGAGACTTATCATGAGAATCTATGACCACCCTAGCAAGGACACTTACAAGATTTAAACCAATCAACTAGGAACCAAGACAAATATCAATAGGGACGCTAAGAAAGAAATATTTTCCTGAACGCTATCCTATTTAATTCAAAGGTTTTATACTAGGTTCCAAAAAAAATTTCCTTTCCAGATACATTTTTCTTTTATATATATATATAAATATCTAAAAAACAATTTTTTTTTTTTATAGTTGTACATATTTAAATTCATAATTTCATAGCACTACCAAAGAATTAAAAAAAAAAACAGCAATTTCTTTTAGCAAATTTAAAATTCACTACAAGCCAGAAGATACAAGAGGGGAACCTAGTAAACTCTCCCGATTTTGAGATACGGCGAAGCCAAACTCAATAATTCAGTCCACAAATCTTTTTCCAGCACGAGCGAAGTTTCCAATTTTCAATTCTTCCACTTTCAACCAAAACCCCAAAGAATACCAGAGCAAAGACTTCTTCCCGTGAAAACAATTTTTTTTTCTTTTTCAAAAACCAATTTCCCTCCCCAAATTAATCTTTTTTCCTCATGTTATATCATTCATTTTGTATTACAATGCAATCTGCCACTTATCTCATTGTTTGCATGCAATTAAAACAACCAATTCAACTTTTCAAACATCATGATCAAAATAAGATATTTTGCAACTTTAAATTACAACTAATTGTTACAATTTTATCAATTTTCGAAAACACTAAAATTGTACAAACAAATCAATTACACATAATTGTTATTGCACAAAGAAAATATTTTAATAAATTGATTCCTCAATATTTTAAAATAAAATTTCAAATTAAATATATCATTCATAACCTTAAAGTAAATAAAATAATAGACTATTTCAATACTATCTATTTAAATCATTAAATTAATCTAAGAAAATCAATAAAGATATGAAAAACATTAAATGACATGACGAACAACGAAAAACACAACAGAACGACCATCTACATGAAAAAGGGGTAACAAAATGATACTCATTCTTTTCATAACGATGGCTCATGATAGAGGACTAGAACTATCTCCCTTCAATGAATTCCATTGGGCCTTGGCACACTCAGACCTAACGAAGCAGGTGGAGTTGATGCTTGTACTTGAAAAGTTGCATCAAACTACACGGTCAACCAAAACAACATATATAACAGAAGACACATCGTGAAGAAGAATCGTTGTGTAGCAGGGCACTCATGAATGAGTACTGCTACACTGTCTCCTTCACTGAACTGACATAAAACATAACATCTAACATCAATTACATTATAGTACCATAATAAATATTCAAGAACAACAACATAAATCATCATAATAGTGTCATCTCATGAAAGTAACTAGAGGATCATAAAGTAAAGTGTATCATCAACTGAGTTTCACAACTGAACATATAATCCATGACATAGTGCATCTAGTAACATAGTCTCAAAAGCAACTAATTACGACTAACAACAACTCAAAAATAACAGAAATATCAAGTGTCATCTTGAGGGTCACTACACTGCAAGATTCCTAGTGTGAGTGCAATGATCCAAGAGCATCCCGACGAACAAGCAATTTGCATCAACCAAAAATAGTTCGGTTTGGTTTTCTTCCATTTTTGTTTGATTTCAATTTATTGTCTCATTTTTGGTGTTGCATCCTATTTCCAGAGTTCATTTCAAATTAGAGGCAAATCGAAATTCTTGTCATTGGTTGTCAAAATGTCATGAATTAATGTATGTTTTGATCTACAATAGAAGTTCAATGACAATTGAAATAACTTTCAACTTGTTCTGAGATGTTGACTATGGAAATCGAGTCAAACATCCATGCATCCTATTTATTTATTGATTCCTTAATATGTTTAATTTGATTTTTCTAGCAATATTAAACTCTGAAAAATATTATTCATATTTTCTTTCACTGCGAGAACAAAAATTTGAATAGAATCAAATAAAATAAAAATGTGAAATGATGTCTATGTTGAGAAGAACATGAAGAGTTGGTTAGGAATTAAAATGAAACTTCAGGCAAGTTGGAAGGTAAAGGGGTGTTGTGAAGAAAATTCACGTGTTTTGGAATAGAGGGAGCAATCCAAGCTAGTTATTGCACCTTAGTGTGCAATGGGTATTCTAAAGAAGTGTGGAAGGTCTTTTTTTGCATACATTTATGTAGTACATGAGTTCAATTGGTAGGAAATTTAGAAAATGATGTTGTTTGTGCAACAAAGGTCTTAATGGAGAAGTGATAGCTTCAAATAAATTATGCATCCACTTATAGGGATCCAAACATGATTGAAATAAAACCTTTGAATCAAGAAGATAATCAGGCTCCATTACCAACAGGCTCACGTTATGTTTGCAATAAGGAGAGAGTGGGATGTATGGATAGAAAGAGGGAGATATAGTGGGGGAAAATCAAGAGAGAAAGGGGTATGGAGATGGAGATGGAGATGGAGATGGAGAGAGATATGGAGAGAAGGAGAGGGAGATACAAAGAGAGAGATAGATAGAGATGGAAGAGATAAACATATAGAGAGGGATAGAGAGAGGGAGACATGTATAGAGATAAAGGGGGAGAGAGGAAAATAGAGGTAGATATAAAGATAGAGTGACAGAGGAAGATGGAGACAAATAAATAGAGAGATATAGGTAAAGGGAGAGATAAATAGAGAGATAAGTATATAGAGAGGGAGAGATAAAAAGGATAAGAGATATAGAGGGAGAGGGAGAGGGATATATAGAGAGATATAGATGGTGAGATAGAGTGATAGAAAGATAGGGATCTATAAAGAGATATAAAGAGGGGAGGAGAGGGAGAGAGACAAAGAGATAGAAAAATAAAAAGAATTAGAGATAGGTAAATAGAGATGGAGAGAGGGAGAGAGAAATAGGGGGAGATAGAGAAATGGATAAAGAAGTATGGGGGGATAGAGATATATGGGAAGAGAAAGGGAGAGAGAGGTAGAGATAAAGAGATAGATAGGGGAGATAGGGAGGGAGCGAGGGAGGGAGAGATGGGGAGAGATAGAGAGAAAGAGAGGGAAAGAAAGGGATAGAGATAGGTAGAGGATGAGAGATATAGAAGAGGTGGAGAGAGATGGGTTGAAGAGGAAGAGAGATAGGTAGAAGAGGGAGATATAAAGAGAGAGAGAGAGAGAGAGAGAGAGAGAGAGAAGAAGATGGGGGAGAGAGGGAGAGATAGCTTAATATAAATAGAGGGAGAGGGAGAAATATAGAAAGGGGTGATATATAGAGATAGAGGGGGATAGTGAAAAAGATAGAGAGATAGTGATAGAGGTAGAGAAAGATATGGATAGAAAGAGACATAGAGAGGAGTGAGAGGGAGATAAAGAGATAAATATATAGAGATATAGAGTAGGAGAGATGGATAGAATGAAAGAGAGAGAGGGGGGAGAGGGAAAGATATATCAATAAATAGAGAGGGGAAGAGGGAGTGACATAGATAATGGTAAATATAGAGAGATAGAGAGTGATGGGGAAATATGTATCAATTGCCCTCTCTATATCTCTATCTATTCATCTTTATGTATTTACCTTCCTCTCCCTCTCTCACTATATATATATGTATCTTTTCTTCTCTCTATTTATCTTCATCTCCTTATCTATTTATGTGACTTTGTCTCTATGGGTAAAATAACAAACATGTGTCACATTTTATAAGAAAATCAGCCAACACCAAACACAAATTTGAACTTCAACCACACAAAAGTGGTCTTTATGTTTTGAATTTCAAAATGATGTAAACTAACGAAATATAGAAATATTGATGAAGTTTAATCCTATAATTTTTCAAAAATTTTCAAAAATTTTTTGACTATTTTTTTATCAATTTAAGATCAGATTTTGGAATACTAAAAATTTCACAAAAAAGTGGTGTCCACTTGATGTCAAGAAACAAATAGAAAAAAACTTGATTTTCCCGTAATTTTTTTCCAAAATAGGTAACTTCAATATCTATTACATGGAAAAGAAAAATTGAAATTTTAATGTATATTTTTTTTGTAATAACATTTTAAAGTCAAACTTGTCAGAATTTGACAATTTTCATTAGACATCAACTATTGTCTATTTTTTTAATCATTTAAAAAAAAGAAATTATACCCTTTTGAAGAGGACCCTCTCCTCTAGTGCACCATATATATATTTTAATATATTTTACTATTTAAAAAAAAATTCTAATCAATCTCTTTTTTAACTTTAACAACCTACCTACATTATTTTAAAAATAAAATACATTAAAACTAAACAAAATATTAAAAAAATTACATATTTAGATTCACCACTCCAAGCTCTACAAAAGGGTATTTTTATTTTTTTTAAACATCATTCTAACTAAAGAAATACTTAGTTGAAGTTGAATTTTTTAGAAAATTCTAAAAAAAGTTGAGTTGGCTACCAACTAGGATGCCACACAAACAGTGTCAGTAGGGTAGAAACCATTTATACTGAATCCATGCATATAAAATAAGCTAATTTCAAAGAAAAAAAGGGAAAAATTTATTCTTTTTAGATTCAGGCGAAACATATTCGGTCGAAACTCTATGTGCCATGTATAGGTCACATGGTTTCAGTTGGAACCTATTTGATCGAAACTTTTTTGACTGAAAGTATTTTGCTCAGAACTATTTATTTGGATGAAAGTGGCATAGATTTATGCTTTTATCCATATCTATGTCTCTCTTCTCTTCTATCTTTCTCTTTTTCTTTATCTATTTTTCTCTCTCTCCCACTATCTTTACCTCTTTCTTTGTCCCTCTTTATTCCTCTATATCTCTACCTATCTCTCTATATCTCTTTGTCTCCCTCTTTATCTCTCTATCTCTATCTTTGTTTCTCTCTCTTCTCTCTATTTTTATCCCTATCCCTCTTTTTAATCCTTTACTTCTATCTTTGCTCCTCTTTCTTTATCTACATCTCTTTCTCCTCCTTTGTCTGATTTTTATCCCTCTTTCTCCCTCTCTTTTCTCTCTCCACCTATCTATATCTTATCCCTATCTCCCTCTCCCTTTTCCCTAAATTTCTCTTTCTCTCTCTCTATATGTTTATCTCCTTAAGTGTGCAATGGGTATACTGGAGGAGGTTTTAAAGGTAAATTATGATATCTTTGATCAAATTACATTTTACCTCGAGCATAACTCCCCAAGGACAGCCAATCAAAAGTTTGTTTCTTTTTTCTCTCTTGCTTTACCTTTGAATCTCTTATATTTATTTATCTTTGTCTATTCTTCTCTCTTTCAATCTCCATCTCCATCCCCATCTCTCCATCTCTCTCTCTCTCTCTCTCTCTCTCTCTCTCTCTCTCTCTCTCTCTCTCTCTCTCTCTCTCGATATCTATCTATCTAAATTTTTCTCTTTCTCTCATTCTCTATCTTTTGAGTTTCTCTCTTTATTAGCTGATAGGCTACATATAGTGTGAGATTTGAGCCTAAAACAAGTCTCATACTTGCAATCCACTATTGATTCATTGGAAAAGAGTTTTCAGCTACCATTTAATGATAAACCAACTCTAGTTTAATGGTAAAACTCTTTAAATATCAGGTAAAAGCCTCCAAAATCTCACTTATCACATAAAAAATAGATAAATATTGATTTGAAAACTAGATGGGAACATTCTATTTCCATTTGTAGTATGTTTTGTCAATTTTATGTCAAATTCCTTTTTTCATTTTCTTTGGTTTATGTTTTAAATATTTATGCAAATATTTCATAATCAGACAATACTTAATTTCTTTAATTAGCACTTATTATTAATTGTTTAATCTAGGCACATGCAACTAGAATTTGCAGCACATCCATGCGTAAACACATGCTTTCTAGCATATTAACATAAATATAGTTTTCTATTGTGTAATCCTTGAACCTCCTTTAGGTGCAAGTGCTAGTATATATACCTCTCTCTATATAGAATTGTCTCCCCTCCATCTCTCTTTCTTTTTCCTAATCTCTCCAATGATCAATTAACCTATCAATTTTTTTGTATATTAATTTAATTTGTTTTACATGAAATTATATTGATTAAATTTGTTTTATATAAAAATATATTAATTATTAATTATCAGTTATAATAATTACATATTTATATTTATTAAGTTTTATTATAGAATATAATATATAATAATAATATAACCTATATATACTATTATAGATAATTTAATCTGTATTATATAGAATATATATAATATATTAATTATATTTTATATAATATTTTTATATTAATTTTTTGTACTATATAAAAGTATAATAATTACAAATTATTAATTATAATAATTTTATATATGTTGTAACGCCTCGCCAAGGAACCCCAAAGGACAACACTAATCTAGGTCAAAATAATGGAACATTTTTTTTTTAAGCAAATAACTATAGGATGCATAAGATATCATGATAAACTAATCCTAGATATAGGTCCTCTAAAGTTCCTCAATTGTGCTACTCACAAATCAGCAATCAAGATTACTAGAAACATTTCATCAACATAAAAGATAACATGAACAATTTAACATGCAAGGTTCATTTTAAAGCACCACATTAAATATTTTTGCGTTACTTACATCCATAATATATCATCTGATAACCAACATAATGATCATTTCTAGACAACTATCATATGAAAAATGCATTACATTATAGTATTCATTACAAGAAGAATTTATCAATAAATATTACATCGCTACAATAGTTACAACAATGTTTCCCCTAGTACATGAGGGAAAAAATACATCTAATTACACAAAGAGATACAACTGGTATACAATCCAATACAAATACATTAAAGGTTGCCTTCTCAAAATGGAACAAGAACTGGATTCCACAACATAAGGAAAAATCTTCATGCACCAAACACGTAGTAGGAATACCCAATGGAGGAAAAAACACCAACCTTTTGACCATGTGGAATCCTGAGGTCCACCCCTTGTGCTAGGAGATAACACAAGGTACCACAATGAATAGATAGTCAGGAAAGTAATAGACTAACATAATAAAGGGGTTATACATGGACTCCAACACAACACTACCAACACACCATCACTTACAACACTTACTTAACTTCTAGAGGCACACACACAACGAAAGGAGAAAATACAGCTAGGGAATGCTAGACTACAATATGGAGGAGTGTCATCACATGGATTGATATGGGTTATCTTGGCAGATCTTCCTAGGCCTCAGACCCCATCCTAGGTTATCTTGTTGGCCTCTCCCGATCCTCAGCCCCCATACAAACTCATGCAGAATCACTGTACCCTTCATGAGAACAAGATAGTTGATCTTGCCATTCTAGGTCTTCCCATCTCATCTCAAGCCTAAATGAGCACTTGAGTCATGAGTGAGGCATATCTTTATCTTATTTAATGTGGATTTTACCCATCCCCCTAATTCATTATTAAGGTTATCATTGGATTAAGAAACTCTTCAATGGGTTATTCTAGACACCACTTTGGATTCTAGCCCCCATGGAGAGCCACTCCCCCTACTTGCAACTAGTAAACCCTACACATAGAAAGGCATTGACCATTTTGCACACTTATCACAATCACATGAATCCAAACACAGAACAATGCATTGACCATATTGCACACTTATCACAATCACATGAATCCAAACACAGAGCAATGCATTGACCATCTTGCACATTTCTCACAATTATATAAACACCGGACATGACAACATGAACCCATGTCCCAACCCATAGCCATAAATTAACCATCATGAACATGTAGTACCACACTTAGGGTTTTCATTTCACATAATACAAATAAGCACATATTTCAATAGAATATCATTACAAAATCTCATGAAATCCAAGCAAAGATAGGAGGGCAACACGCTTAGGGATTGTGTTCATACAATGCACATGACTAACACATAGCCAAACCACATCATGGTTACAAAATTATAAGGACAAAACATACAAATATACCCCCTCCTAGGTCTCTAGAAACTAACATACTAAAACACTTCCAAAAGGAACATAAACTCAACTTGCTTTATTCAAGCCACATCCATCTTGAGAAATTACTTAAACACTTAATCCAATAATCCAACACATTGTTTAAAACAAGAAAATAATTTTAATGTTATAATCCATGGAGACATTCCTTAATTAAGGCATTAATTCCACTTCTTTACCACCCATTCTACTTTATGACTTAATTCAAATAAAATATTATTTACTATAAATAATATATATTTTAAAATACTCTATCGTTAACAAACATCCATTTCTATCGAACTAGGTAGAACAAAACCCTAATATTAAATTTGCTACTTTAATATATCACTATTCTCACTAATTATTTCACATAGAAACTATGTTGATCAGCTATTAAATAATCATAAAAACACTTAGATCACTACTAGATATCCATGTATTATATTTTCCATCCTAATCAAGGTAATTGTTAAAAGAAACTAATTCAATAAAAATCATCACTAACCAATAATAATAATGAGAATAAAACCATAAAAAATAATGGAAAAGATATGAAAGTTATAGTGAGTGTCCAATCTATAATCAACTAACAAGATACAACAAACAAGTTTCAATCATGTTAGAAAACCAAATAAAACACTCCCTATGAGATTTTTGGTCAAGAAAGACAAGAAAACATAGAGAAACATGAAATAAACAAGAAAAATGCATATAAACCTATCTAAATTAACCAAACCTTCATCCCATAGGGGGAGTGGTGCTCCTTTGATGTGAAAAGAAACCCTTTCCCAATCCCTTTGATAAGCTTGATGATTAAAGATGATTCCAAGTATGAAAATGATGCTAATTAGTGAAATTATGCTCAAAATAGATGAAAATGATGGAATGCTAAGTATGAAAATGGCTATAATGATAATGCTTGAAGTTGTGGTTCCATATTGTGAAGAGAATGCATCTATTTATAGAACTCAAGGGTTGAAGAATGAGAGGAATTGGTGAATGTGGGATAGAATGAGAACCAATGAGAATGTGCCAAGTGTCACAATTCTATTGGAGGAAGGTGGAGCACATTTTGGGAAATGTGTTGAGGAATGGGGGATGTAAGAGGATTTGAAAGGTTGTAAAAAGAATTTATTGAATGTGGTTGAGGATTTGAGAGGATGTAAGAGAAGTAAATGAAAATGTAAAACGAGTTATTGGGGATGTGAGAGGTTTTTGAAAGAGAGAAATTGAATAGAGGGTGGTTGTGAGGAATATTCCTTGGAATATGCCTTTGTGAGGATAAATAGAGGAATTAATTAATTAAAATAAATGAATTTCATGTGTAATCTGGTTAGTTGACCATGGGTTGATTTAATTCTTAAAGAGTTAAACACTGGAGGATTTATTAATGATGATTAGAAAGTGATTTAGGATTAATTAATTTAGAATTAATTAATTGGAATGGATTAGATGATTGTGATATTTGATTTGATTTATTTAATCAAATGAGAGATTTTAGGGGGATTTAAAAAAATGATGAATATTAGTTAGAAGAAGGGTGAATTAATCCAATAAATTTAATTATTTGATTAATAGTTGAATTTGCTAAATTTAACTAAATAATGTTGATTATTCAATTAATTGATTAATTTGAAGTGATTTCAGAAGAAGTGGTGTTAATTAATCAAAATCAGATATGTAGTATCAATTAGGGATTTTTACGTGTCTACATTTTGCCCCTCTTTGAAGTGAGGTACCAACTGTATCGATTCAAAGAATAACACTACCATGATCAAAATTCAATTTTTATTTTATTTTTTTGGATGCCCCACTACTACCTCAATGAAAGAAATTACACTACTACACTGCCCCCTCGAGATATCGGGCAAAAATTGTAAAATTAGGTCGAGCTCGTGAAAAAGGTTCAACAAGGTTACATACGCAAAAAAAAAACCCATGGGATGCAAAAATAATCTCACAGTGACAAGAATGAGTCAAAACGGGGTTTGGTTGGCTTAAAATGAATTAAAGAGCTCAAAAACCCTAAAAATTCCCCCAAAAACCCTAGAAAAATTGCATAAATAGGGTTAGAGGGGTCATTTTCAAATCATTTGCACACCCAACCTTCTAGAAACCTTGACTTTTTTTCTTTGAGATGCTGACGAAATGGCAGCTCGTGTGCTTCCCAAACATTAGATAGATCAGGTTTGTGAGTTCCAATGGCCTCAAGACGCAGGACCCCCAAAACGCCTTTAGAAACTTTTCTCACATTTTTGATGCATTTATTAGGGTCCAAATAGGTTGATCAAAAGAAATCCTCTAGGGTGTCGTATTTGTTATGGTCAACATCACTTTTGTCCATGCTGACCCATGTTTGCAACATAACATCATGCAACATTGTAGGGTCCTAGAGTCGCATAAAAAATGTCGACTCTCCTTTGCAAGATGGCATTGTGCATCTTTAAAAGAGTTTGGAACAGCTTGAAAATATCGACTCGCCTTTGCCATGAAGTGCCACATTTAATTATAGTATTGCATTTGTGAAAATGCAGAGCGCTACCTTTGAAAATGTTAGCTCAACTTTTCTTTTGGAGGATTTTTTTAATTTTGAAAACATGCCAAGATGATGAAATTTTAATGTCATGCGCATTCTAGATGCAAGAGGTCCTTCAAGTGCTGAACTTGAAGGAGCACAGAGGTTGGATTCTATGCTGAGTGAGGCATCTATCAAATGAGGCACTATTTTTCCTAGGTACAATCAAATTCAGACACGTGGCCTAGATGCCCAAGGTGCGGACACATCTAGCCATGATGAAAAATTTGGTGGAGAGATGCCAGAGTGAGACTTTTTCATTCCATATTTCGACAAGAGAGGCCATAGTGACCCTGGAGGACGTATAGTGGATCCAACAGATCCCCATAAATGAAAAGTGCATTATAAACGATGTGGAGGTCGATGGTGATGCTATCTTTTGATTGTTTGGCATTGACCAGTATGATACAAATAGTGATCAGATCAATCTTGCTTTCTACAAGGGGATTGCCCCTAATTTGACCCTTTTTGTCGGTGCACTAATCTCGGGAGTTATTGTTCTAAATCATTGAACTAGAGGCTGCAGTATTGGATGGGGCATTGTTTGGTCTCAGATGATGGAGGATATGACTATCTATTCTTGGGGGCCAGTTGTCCTAGCCTCCTTATATAATGATATGCACTAGGTTGTGTACTATGGGGATCACAACATTGGAGTGGGAGTTACACTTCTGCATGTTTGGGCATATGAGCACATAGTCGTCTTGAGACTGACTATTACAGATGTTCAGACATACCGTAATGATCCTGTGATTTATAGGTATAGGGGGATGACCACTATCCATTATACAGGTATTACAAGCATCCCACACTAGAGGTAGGTTATTGATGAGATGAACATGTTTCAATGGACACCCTAGCTCCATCCCCATAGATGGAATGATGATGATGAGCAGTTATTTTATTGCCACCAAACCAGATATATGTAGGGCCGTGAACACCATATGATAGAGCAATACCTTCCTGATAGAGTTGATCACCAGTTTAGAGAGGTGTAGGATGGACCTGATGCTGCACATAGAGCCATCTTTGCATAGAGATAGAGGGAGACAACATGAGGATAGAGGATCTATCCTTAGGTAACCATTTATGAATTCAGACAGTTGGTGATGTAGTCATGGGTGTACTTTGGTGGTCCTATAGATGTAGACACTACATAGGCATATGATGCATATTATCAGGCCCACACTTTTGATTAGATTGAGTTTACCAATGGTGCCAACAATAAGTAGAGGATGGGTCAGAGGACCCCGGATTGGGAAGGTCCCATAGCAGCTAGGTCATCAACCACAGGATGGACAAGGTGGCGGGCACGCAGGGCATGATGGACAGGTTCCACCATTGGTGCCACCCATTGGATAGAGGCCACCACCATAGCCACATTAGTAGCCACCCCAGCAGGGACACCTATAGACCCCACGATGACCACCACCAAGTCTTTATCCTAGGGATAAATAGATAGTAGCACTACAAGTGAAGATACAGGTGTTGATCGGGCAACTCCAATAGGCACATGCATAGATTCTAACACTGACCTAGGAAAAGGATAAAGCATGACAAGAGGTGGTACAAGAGCACTAGATGAGGTAGGATGTTGACCTTGGATTAGCACAGGAGATAGGATGGAGGCAACAACTAAAGGTTGCAACACAACAAGTATAGGGGCAGGCCACAATCCAGGCGGAAATGTATGAACAAGCGATGCACGAGGCATCTTATTACAAAACATTGTACTACAGAGCTATGGCACAAGATCGATGGGAGCCAGATTTTTCCCGTATTAGCTAGGTTTCTCCTAGTAGGACCCCTCGGGTAGGGCCATTAGGTAGACCATCAGGGTCGCATCACCAGAGTCACAATAGCCACCATGGCGACAAACAGAGTGAGGGTAGCTTGGGGTACTAATGGTGCACTAGAAACCTTTTTTGATTGTGCATCCCGATTTATGATGTGTATACATTCATTAGCTGGGTTTTGATTAGCCTCTTGTATATTCAATGATGACACTATATATATGATTCCGATGTATCATGACATTTATCTTTATATATATATATATATGAGATGGTAGTGATGCGATTATATGATGTGATTTTATTTTACTTTGTGTTGTGGATGCATATGCTATAGATGGATGTATTAATGATTATTATGTGATTCTTTATGCTTTATGATGTGATATGATATGATGATATGAATGCTTATGTATGATGGATCTATATGGATACACGGTGATGTTATTGATGTATGATGCATGTAATGCACATGTAATGTATGGATGTGATATATGATTATAATTCCATGAGATTCTTAAAATTAAAAATCTATATTATACTGATGATAATGCATGTGAGGTGGATGCAATGTAATGTTGTTTATTTCCCTTTTTAGTATATTTTCTATATACGATATGATGATGCATTATTTATGCATGATGTGATGATAATGGTTATGCGATGAATGAATAAATGCAAATGTGTTGTTTATGAGATACTTAGACTAACATATCTATATTATGATGCATAATGCTTTCTATTATGATGATATGTATGCAGTATGCTAATGATTTGTGGATGCAAGATGGATGCAAATGGATTTTTATTTTGAATGTCATGATACCATATTAGTATTAGTATATGGAGAAGATAGAAGAATGAGGGATCAACCCTTGAGTTTGAGATGATGTAGGAGTCCAACAAGTCTACGAATCATTAAGACTATTAGATTAATGATGAGTGATGATGATTTATTGCTTATCAGGGATTAGGAATATAAAGGGCTTAATTTCCTTATTTTTGATTACACACATAGATATGATGCATCAAGTCATAGAAAACCAGGATGGCATTGTACCTCTAGTGAGATGGACTTTGAATCAACAATTAGATAGGAGTATTCTTGTTCACATTCGATATACAAACCATATTAGGATGTATCTTAGATATTTCAAACATCTCATACCAAAAAAGGAAAGGAAAAACCTAAAAATGTAATAGTCAACAAGACGTTTAAAACACCCTCCCTACAAACCAAACAAAGTTAGCATGACCAAGGTTATATGACAAGGATATCCAACAAGCATAGCAGAAAAAATATAATAATCAATGCCCCATTTCCTTTCTCTCTAAATAATTTTGATTAGACATCATCGAGAGGTCATTGGAATGAGCACAATAAGATAAATCAAAAGAATAGATCAAGTAAACAAATAAACTAATGTTCTTTGTACCCCTAGCCAAGACTAAACTACGATGGTGCCTGATGGTGATGTCCATTGTAGAAAGGATGGATCCTAGGACATGATGTTATCAGATGATTTTGGGATTAACTAGATGATAGTCTATTGATACCAAGAGTTGGCCAACTTGTTTATCCATTGACCTAGACTTAAGACGTTGACGCTTAGGTTTTCACTTTCAATTTTCTATACTTGTTTCAGATTGCTTTGCTAAAGGGTGAAGGTGACGATTGATTTATTGTGAGTGGATGCTTATTGTGGGTGAAGGTGAAACAAGATGGATGATTTTGGGTTTTTTGAAATGTTTTGAGGTTGCTTTGGGATTTTTGAGATGCTTTACAAATGTTTTGATTTTCACATTTTCCAATGTTTTTGGTATTTAATGATATTTTGATGAAGAAATTAACATAAGGACCTATCCTAGGGGCCTTGGGAGCTGATAAAAGATTATCCTTGCCTATGTTATACACGTAGAGATCACATAGTTTGACTGACACAAACTCATTTATTGATGAGATATGAACAAGAAAGTTGTCAATTTATTATGACAGACTCCTAAGGGACTGACCTAATGTCTCAGGGGCCGATCAAAGATTGGCCTTGCCTATGTTCAAGCTCAGAGATGACGTAGTTCAAAATGGCGACTCTATTTTTGAATTTTTCCGAATTTCGACCTATTTTTGGATTTTCTAATTTTATGAAGGTTTTTGGATTTTTCAATTTTAGGATGATTTCAAGAATATACACGAATCTGATCCAATGTAGGTATAAGAATATGCCCCCAGCATGGTGTGATGGACTACCTCGATAAAGGCAAGAAAAATTGACCTTAGGAATGTGCCAAGTAGTACTAGGAGGGAACATGATACCGACACAGGATCAAACTATGATGCGAATGTGGATGTGTGATGGAAGGTGATAGTAGGTGATGGGTGAATGTGATGGAAGGTGATGATAGGTGATGCAAATTTTTTGAAGAATCCATGGTGGATGGAAAAGATTATTTACACATGGCGCATGTTTGCCAGGTTTTTACCAAGGTACTTGCCCAAAGCACCCACCAAAGTGGTTTTCACTAGAGGACAATTTTTTTCTTTACTGTTTTCAATCCTTTTTCTGATTTTTTTGGATTTATACCTTGCAAGCTTAGGCATAAATTTTTTTGAGATGGGAATTGTTGATGGGCTCCTGTAGAGGCTCACCTTCGAGTGTGGATAAATGATATGCTCTTGATTTGTAACTTGTCGTGATGATGAAGGGTCACAACCAGTTTGGTTCAAATTTTCCCTTGCTGTCTGGATTTGGCACATTTTTTTAATTTTATTTTAGCATGATCTCTCCTACTTGAAATGAATGATTCTTGATCTTCTTATTATATCTCTTTTTGAGGTGGTTTTGGTAGACCTGCAAGTGGTTCAAAGCATCTATCTACCACTCATCTAGTATTTCTAGCTTTTTCAACCATGGCACCTGATATTTTTCATTAGTAATGAGATTTTGCAATGATATTCTTAAGGATGGGAGCTGAATCTCGATGGGAAGGATGGCTTCTAATCCATAGACCAGGTAGAAGGGTGTTGCACTTGTAGGCGAGCAAATATCTGTTTGGTAGGCCCATAAGGAAGGATTTAGCCGTAGGTGCCAGTCATGACCAACTTCATTGACTATTTTCTTTAGGATTTCAAGGTGGTTTTATTTGTAGCCTCAGCTTGGCCATTATCTAAGGGGTAGTATGGGGTGGAAAAGTGATATTGGATATTGAATTTTTGGCATAGCTCTTGGACATCCTACTTTTTTAAGGGTGTTCCATATTTGAGATAAGGGCTTGAGGAACACCATAATGGTAGATACGATAGGTCAGGATGAGTTTTTCAATCTGCTTTCCTATGATATAGGTCATGGGAATGGCCTCTACCCACTTTGTGGAGTACTTTGTAGCAGTGAT
>CM021102.1:697108008-697154755 GCA_007115665.2 Sequoiadendron giganteum
GGGTGGTGGGATGAATGTGTTTTGAGATGGTGGTATGGTTGCTTGGGTGATGGGTGGGATGGTTTGTGTGTTAAGATTTTGTTGAAAGCTCTGTTGTGTAATCAACGCTTGTTAATATGTCAGTTGTTGTTTTTCCAACAATGCCTGTTGTTGGTCTTGCTACTATTTTTCTTGTTGTTGGGACAATAATGCCTACTGTTGGGCTTGTTGTTGTGTGGTTTTATGTGTTGGAATGATGGATGCACAAGTGTCCTTGATGAAGCTGCAATACAATCTTCAATGGAGGACCTTTGATAGGAAGAAATATTCAACCACAAAGAAAGTATGATAATGGCATTCAAAATAGAGATTCTATTATGATCTATTAGATTGATAGATAGATGGATATTTTATAAAGAGTACATATGCCTGATTATATAGGAAAGTGATAAACCTAGAATGTAAAGGATGTTGCCAAGTGTTCAAATCACACTTCATGTGACAACAAGAAACCCTAACCAACTACCTAGGGAATGATAACAAGATGGAGATAAGTTCTAGAAAAGACAACTCATCTTCTAGAAGGGAATCTTATCTCAACAACTTTATTAAATGATTAAATGCAACTTAAGACTAATATGGTTAATTAAAACCTAAGTTAGCTTATGCTAGTGTAATAATTAATTAATTACACTAGCATTATGTTGTTGTTCTATCAATGCTTGTTGTTGTATGTATTGCTACAAGGCTTTTTGATAGGAAAAATCTTGCACTTATGCTTGATGTGCTTGGTATTGAGCTTGTGCTTGAGATTGATCTTGTTGAGAAGCTTGTGTAACTTGTGTGGCTTGTGTGGCCTATGTGGCTTGTGTGGATTTTTGATGTTATAGTAATGCTTGTTCTTGTGCTTAGGTATCTTGTTGTGCTTGTTGTGTAGCTTATTGCATATATTGTTGAAGTTATTTATGGTACACTTGTTGGGCTACTTGCAATGTGATGTTGTATTGATTTGATACATTTAGATTTGGTGGTGGAGGTGGAGGATTTGGTGGAATGGTGTGAGATGAGGAGGAAAGATTTTGTTGAAGTGGCTATTGTGGTGTTTTTTGGGTGATGACAAGGGGTTGTATAGTGGATGGCGGGTTTGGATTGGTGGTTGATATGTTTAGTCCTTGTGAGACTAGATTTTGAGACACTTGGGGTATCACAGATGATGGGATATTTGATTGAGAGGCTTGGATTGGTGCCACCTAGTGTTGTGATATCAGTGGCAAGAACATAGGATTTGGTATGATAAATTTGTTGATTTGACTTTGGATTGGTGTGTTGGATGTAAGGATTTTCCCCATACCTTGGTTAGGTGTGGATGATGATGGAAATAGCGGTAATGATGGGAAGATTGGTGGTGTGCTTCCTTGCAAAAGTTAGGATGATGCATCAAAAGTTCCCACTTGTACAAACAAATCTACTTGTCCTCATGATATCATAGGAAGGG
Source organism: Sequoiadendron giganteum (assembly GCA_007115665.2). Lineage (NCBI taxonomy): Eukaryota > Viridiplantae > Streptophyta > Pinopsida > Cupressales > Cupressaceae > Sequoiadendron > Sequoiadendron giganteum. Next base: position 697,109,483 of record CM021102.1, read on the forward strand.
AATTTTGTGTATTAAGAGGGTATGCTGATGTTTTGGAAAATGTGGAGGGGTTGTTTGTATCATGAAAGATGAGTGGTACATATGGATTTTTTGGGTCTTGTATGACGGTATTGGGAATACCCAAGATCGTGTTTGCCTCCAAGTTTTGATTATTGAGTAGTGGATGTGTTTGAAGAGCTTGGAGTAATGAACTCCCTTTAGTGATCATTGGTTGACTTAAAGCATGAGATGATGTTGGGAATGAAGGCATGAATGGTGCTTGAGGTATACTCCCAAAATGTTGTTCAACAATATTGCTTACATCGAAAATTGAAAGGGAGTTTAGCCCCTTCCTTCGCTAATGCCAACATGTATTGTGTGGGATTGAGCCTTATGACCGTGTTGAAAATCTTATGCGTTTTAGGATTTAGGATTAATTCAAGTATTTCATCTTGGGTCATCCCTTGGAAGTTGTTGGTGACATCCTCCACTTGACAACCTCCCTCTTGAGGATCTTCAGGTATTTGAGAGGGATTAAGTGGAGGGTTGATTGATTCCTTGGGGTTGAATTTCAATCTAGTTTGGATCAAATCACTTGAAGTGGATGTTTCTTTGTTTTTCTCCATGATCTTCTTGTATTTAGATCTTGTTTGGACCATAAAATTGGGATCAACTTTTGGGAATAGGAGTTAAACCTCTAACTCCTTAGGTTGGTCTAAACTTTAGGTACAAAAAGAAAATCTAGGATGTTAAGGATCAAATTATGGTGGTGCAAATGATGAGGGGTGAATGATATGTGTTGATGGTTTTTTTATGCACTTCACAACATAGGTAATACTTAGGTGCATTACCTCTCTTGAAAGACAATCTTCCACAATCAAATTGCAGAACACTATCCCAAGGTCTCTCGGATGTAAGGTGGAATATATCAATTGTTTGATGTGATTTTCTGGAATCACAAGGTGGACTTACGGATGAGTTACAAATCAGGGAAGTTGGATCTGCAAATGGAGTTCTTAAGATGGGAAAGTTGCTGAGTGTTTGCTGCAGGTTTAAACAGTAGTCTGGAACTCCATTTCAACATAAGATTTAGATTTACAATGTGAAATGAAGCTTTCCTAAGGTTACTTATTAAAAAAAAGGAAAAAGGGCAGGGAAGAGAGAAGGTTCCTGGATCTGAAACTACGAATGAACAGTGATCATGGAGGCTGCTACAATAGACAAACTCCCTAAACTGGGTTTTGCTTGGCCAAGAGGATCCTACAGTTACACAAAACCAGTGCAATCTTCTAAGGACTACAGATTTTCAGTTTGCATACACACATCATGAACATGCAAGTGAACTAAGTTGCAACAATCAAATAAAGAAGCCCAGGCTAACTTTGCACAGCAACATGTCATCAACAAGTGCCAAAAGTATGGGCTAGAAATTCATTAAATACTGTAACAACAATGTCCATCATCACATCCATTCAAGAAACTAACAACTAAAAATAACTTGGAAGGTATAACCATGCACACATAATGAGCAAACTCAAAAGTAACACCCATAGATCATGCAATGTTGCTTTCTATTGCTGCAGAATATTTTTACAATAGCTCTCCAACCCTTACAAATGAGGGGAAGACCCCTATTTATAGTTTACCAAAGCCCAAATGAATGGCTATGATTGAGTTATATTGTGTGGCTCAGATTCAATTACATTATGGCTTCACATACCCCACAATATTCAATAATTGAAAATACATCTTTGTCTTTTCCCTATTCTGTTTTGTAGTGGCCAGTCACTGTAGCAATTTTTCCTTCTAGCTAATTTCCCTTTTACTATAGCTGAAATTGATTGAAAGCTACCTTCTCCCGATGGAATTTCAGCATTCTGCATTAGATCAAATGGTTCTATCGACGAACCCATGGTAGGCTTCTTGAAACCGGAAATGAGAGGCCGAAATGTTGTTTTAGGAATGTTGATTTGAAAACGACGAACAAAGCATGGAACTCCGGATGGTATCTCTTGCCTGCAAATTTGAAATTTGAAAGGTCAGGGGAGGATAAGATCTAATTTTACCATTTGGGTCAAAGTTCATTTTCAAATCGGAGGTGCGCTTGGACGTTCCGGAGACGTGAGCCCGAAATGCTGTTCTGGAAATGTTGTTTTGAAAACGACCGAGAGAGCATGGAACTCTAGATGGTACCTCCCAGCTGAAAATTTGAAATTTGAAAGGTCAAGGGAGGATAAGATCCAATTTTGGCATCTGGGTCAAAGTCCGTTTTACAATTGAAGGTGCACTTGGATGTTTCAGAGACGTGAGTCCGAAATGTTGTTCTAGAAATGTTGTTTTGAAAACGATCGACAAAGCATGGAACTTCGGATGGTATCTCCCAACTACAAATTTAGAATTTTAAAGGCCAAGGGAGGATAAGATCCAATTTTGGCATCTAGGTCGAAGTCCGTTTTCAAATCAGAGGTGCGCTTGGATGTTTCGGAGACATGAGCCCAGAATGCTATTCTGGAAATGTTGTTTTGAAAACGGCTGACAGAGCATGGAACTATGGATGGTATCTCCTAACTGCAAATTTAGAATTTGAAAGGCCAAGGGAGGATAAGATTTAATTTGGCATCTGGGTTGAAGTCCATTTTTAAATCAGAGGTGAGCTTGGATGTTTCAGAGACGTGAGCCCAGAATGTTGTTCTGGAAATGCTATTTTGAAAACGACTGACAAAGCATGGAACTCTGGATGGTATCTCCTGGCTAAAAATTTAGAATTTGAAAGCCCAAGGGAGGATAAGATCCAATTTTGGCATCTAGGTTGAATTCCATTTTCAAATCGGAGGTGCGCTTGGACATTCCGGAGACGTGAGCCCGAAATGCTATTTTGGGAATGCTGTTGCAGAAATACAGTTTTGGAATTTTCAAAACTTCCCAAAACTTAATGAAACCTTGTCAGTTCACTTAAGAACCACAAAAACATCCAAAATCCACAAGAAACCTATCCCTAAAGTCAAAAAATGAAGGAAAAAGTGAATCGAGCGAGCGGGGGGTGTGAAGCCCGAAAAACCCAAGACTTAGCAATTTTTTATTTTAGGGAAAAAATATGGTCAGCCAAAAATGAGACTTTGAAGGGCATGTTGACCAACTAGGACAGAAAAATGAGGGGCATGCAAAATGAGATGGGAGCAAAGAACCCTATCGGGAGCGAAAAAAGAGGGTCCCTGCCTACTGTGGGACGTGTGTTCAAAATATGCACAACAAATGGCGACTCACTGGGGGAAATGCTCTAGAGCATTTCAATGACAAATTGGAATCACGAACCTAGAATCTTTGGTTTCAACCTTCATGCTAGGGAAAACAAGCCAGACGCTCAACCAAAAGATCAAAACCGCTAGTTAACCCAACCTTCAGTATGCTGAAAATCCAAGTGTGTGGAATTGTGTTAATTCCCATCCTTCAGTTGCTGCAAGAACCTAAGCTCCATCAAGTTAAGCTACATAGTTTATTCTAACTCCAAAAGCATCCGGGACATTGCCTTGCTGCCAGTCAGGCGTCCATAGCCCCAATGAGGTTGTCGCTATGATTCTCTCGAATATTGCTCTATTGTCGACCGGGCGTTCATAGCCCTAGTAGAGTTGCTCGTATACCCCTGAACAGTTGAATTTCTCTTCTTCTTCTTTTTCAATATTTTTCTTTCTTTTTTCTTTGTTTCTTTTCAATTTTAAGTTCTTTTATTTCAACCTGCAAGCAATGAAGCTCATACTCAGGGCTGAGAATCACAGTGGTGCTAGAGGAGAATTTTAGATTTTTCACTTAACTAGATTTCACAAAGGACCTATAGTGACCGTCAGATCCTTAAAATATGTGAGAGATATAACATTCCAGAATACTTCAGAATGAAACCAACCAATGACTTATCCACTTTGAATCAATCATCTAGATTGCTTGATACTAACAGAAGATCCTCACCATCCACTCTGAAAACTTGATTAGAGTTTGACAAAGAAATACATAGAATATCCCCAAGAAATAAGAATGGTTGTTGTGTGCATAGATGCACCCAGCCAAAAGCAGAGGGACCCCAAGCAAAGTAGCAACAAAGCGAGAGCAAACAAAAGAAAACGAAAATAAAACACCAAAAGCAACCAAAGCGAGACAACAAAGAAACTACTCTAAAGCAAGAAACCTACAACAAACAAACTAACCTAACAAAGCAGGAAAAAAAAAGTATTTACAGGAAACCTACACTACTCAAAACGAGTTATGTACAGAGATATTTACAAAGAACTACATTCAAGAAAGGCCAACCGATACTCATGCCCATTGGATTTCACAATGCATGCACAAGTAGATGGGCAATTGTTATAGTTCTCAACCATGCAAATTTATCCTTATATTCAGAGGGAATAAATTCAATATGGTAGCATTCAAAGTCTACCCCAACATCACAAAGAATCAACAATTGAGGAGGCTCATTAAACCCATGATCAATCCATAAACATGTCCATTTTTCCAGATTTCCATAATCAAAATGATAAGTGCAGCTATGAAAATTAACAGGAGCAAGGAAGGATAGAACCTGGATTTCATCACATGGAGGTGGCATCATTTGACAATTGAGAGCGAGCACAGCATCGCCAGTCTTTGCATCAACAACCTCGGGCGGCCATGGTGGAGGGTGCAGCACTTCAGGAATCAAGCCTACATAAGGCAGGGAGAATGGGGCAGCAAACACTTCTTCCACATCTTGCATGGGATCAACAATCCCCCTTGGCAGTTCTTCAAAAAGAAGTACTTCTCCACATTGATCATCCACAAACATGGGATCCACTTGATTGCTGCCCTCAAAAGGTGGCACACTGTCCCATCTCCTTTCCAAAGTGTCAACCCTATCTCCATGATGCTCAGTGTCATGGGATTATGACATGTACAAATCTGTCCTATTGCAACCATTTGAATATGAAGGAGGATCCACAACGATCATGGCGGAAGGACTCCAAGTTGCATCTTGTAGTCGACTGGGTGCTTCATCTCTGTTGGCAGCTATCTTAGCACCCCCACCTTTGTCTTCTTCTCTTTTATGTTCATACAACTCATCATGACTCATTTCCCCTTGCTCACTATCTCTATAAATGGAGAAGGAACCCCTCTCCCAATCCGAAAAATCTAGTGCATCACCATTTGGAGGCTCAAGGAGTATGCCCTCATCGCTACCATCTTCTAGGATGTGCTCTTCCTCGGCATGAGAGACCTCTACAGTACAACTCCCAATGGAAAGAATTCATCAATTGATGGTACCTCATCAAGGGGACCAAAATCCACTATGCAATATCCCTCCAAGGACTCATCATAAAGACTATTGTCCATGGTGTACAAATGCTCTTGAAGATGAAGAAATTCTTGATGACTGGTGGACAACATTCCAGTTTGATTTACTTCATCACTCAAAAGCTCAAGATTGTATTGTTGTCCTTCTACTATTTTTGTCCCAACATCCTCTTGAGGACTACCTTCAGCAAGGTTATCACTTGGCTCGGGCTCTTGATCCTCATGTTCCATCCTTGAGGCAATTGCAGGAAGTGGTGTGCTTGGTTGCCTTGCTTGTTCTTTAACTTGTTGGATAGCTTCTTGGCATAGCTCGCATGTGAACTCCAAGTGCAATGAATCATGAAGTCTGCACCAATTCGGCAGTAGTAGCACTTCCAAATCCACTTGGTATTTTAGCTCTGACCAATTCTTTGCTAAGCTAGAGATGAGTTGGTCATATCTTTCTGCTACTGGGTCCTCATCATCACTTTCTACTGTCCCAAGACTGTCAACCTCTTCCTCTTGCTGATTTTCAGCATCTTCACTAGCTGCCCTAGCATATACTACTGTGAACTTCATTGATTCATCCTCAAATACCAATGGCTCCCTTTCCTGAGTGGAGGACTACCCCTTACTAGCAAAAGAGAGGCTTTCCAACTCCATTCTTAGTGAACCTCCACCAAAGCTTTTTGTTGTCCAAAGGAAATCAGCTTCTTACTTTTCATTTTCAGCTTCAACATTTGTTGTCTCAACATCTATTTTTGTAGAGCTTCTTGGTCTATCTACAATGTGTTGTCCTCTAGATGCTGATAGTTTTTCTGCCTCATGGGATGACTCATTCTCCTTGACAGTTGGCTGCTCCAACTTGCTCAAATTGCCTTTGACTTGGGTGATGATGCTTGCACATGAAGGACAAGTAAATTTTGAATGAGGTGCATTGTGAAATCTACACCAACTTGACATTAGTTTTTTCTCCAATCTTGGTCCGTCTTTGCTGCCCAAACATTCTTGGATCAACTCTTCAAATGCCTTGGCTACCATGGTTGTCAATTCTTCCTCTAGGTCTACAAGGGCTAAAGGCTGATATATTTCCCAAAAGGGAATCTCTCCTTGCAAGACTCTTTCAATTCTGCTCAAGAAGGTTAGACACTCCAATTCATTGTTCCTGCAAGTGCAATGGATCCTACACCTATCCACCAATGCAAATTTTTGCAATGGTCTCTTCAATCTCCTATTTAAATCAGCATCTAGGTGAGCGATGCTGATTTGTAAATGCTGCTCCATTTCGACTTAGCTTCTTTTTCCTTCAAAATTTTCTGATTTTATGTTTCAACATTAAAAGAGATCTCCTTATCTCAGATTTCTTTTTGAAAGTGCTCTTTTCAACATCCAACATTCAGCTTCGTAGCCTCAACATGTCAGCCCTCCTTCTAGCACCAGTTTTGTTGATAGTGTTTTTATGCACTTCACAACACAGGTAATACAAAGGTTCATTACCTCTCTTGAAAGACAATTTTCCACAATCAAATTGCAGAACACTATCCCAAGGTCTCTCGAATGTCAGGTCTTGACGATGCTTGGAATATATCAGTTGTTTGATGTGATTTGCTGGAATCACAAGGTGGACTTACAGATGAGTTACAAAGCAGGGAAGTTGGATCTATAAATAGAGTTCGTAAGATGGGAAAGTTGTTGAGTATTTGTTGCAGGTTCAAATAGCAGTCTGGAACTCCATTTCAACATAAGATTTAGCTTTACAATGTGCAATGAACCTTTCCTAAGGTTACTTATTAAAAAAAAGGAAAAAGGGCAGGGAAGAGAGAAGGTTCCTCAATCTAAAACTACGAATGAACAGTGATCATGGAGGCTACTACAGTAGACAAACTCCCTAAACTAGGTTTTGCTTGGCCAAGAGGATCCTACAGTTACACAAAACTAGTGCAATCTTCTAAGGACTACAGATTTTCAGTTTGCATACACATATCATGAACATGCAAGTGAACAAGTTGCCGCAATCAAATAAATAAGCCCGAGTTAACTTTGCACAGCAGCTTGTCATCAACAAGTGCCAAAAGTATGGGCTGGAAATTCATCAAATACTATAACAGCAATGTCCATCATCACATCCATTCAATAAAATAATAACTAAAACTAACTTGGAAGGTAGAACCATGCACACATAATGAGCAAACTCAAAAGTAACACCCATAGATCATGCAATGTTGCTTTCTATTGCTGTAGAATGTTTTTACAACAACTCTCCAACCCTTACAAATGAGGGGAAAACCCCTATTTATAGTTTACCAAAGCCCAAATGAATGGCTATGATTGAGTTACATTGTGTGGTTTAGATTCAATTACATTAGGGCTTCACCTACCCCACAATATTCATTAATTTAAAATACATCTTTGTTTTTTCCCTATTCTATCTTGTAGTGGCCAGTCACTGTAGCAGTTTTGCCTTCTACCTAATTTCCCTTTTACTGTAGCTGAAATTGATTGAAAGCTACCTTCTCTTGATGGAATGTTAGCATTCCTCATTGGATCAAATGTTTCTATCGACGGACCCATGGTAGGCTTCTTGAAACCGGAAATGAGAGGCTGAAATGTTGTTTTAGGAATGGTGATTTGAAAACGACGAACAAAGCATGGAACTCTGGATGGTATCTCTTGGCTGCACATTTGAAATTTGAAAGGTCAGGGGATGATAAGATCTAATTTTACCATCTAGGTCAAAGTTCATTTTCAAATCAGAGGTGCGCTTGGACGTTCCAGCGACGTGAGCCCAGAATGTCGTTCTGGAAATGTTGTTTTAAAAACGGTCAAGAGAGCATGGAACTCCGAATGGTACCTCCTAGCTGAAAATTTGAAATTTGAAAGGTCAAGGGAGGATAAGATCCAATTTTGGCATCTGGGTCGAAGTCTGTTTTCAAATCAGAGGTGCACTTGGATGTTCCGGAGACGTGAGCCCAAAATGCTATTATGGAAATGTTGTTTTGAAAACGGTTAACAGAGCATGGAACTCCGGATGGTATCTCCTGGCTGAAAATTTAGAATTTGAAAGGCCAAAGGAGGATAAGATCTAATTTCGGCATCTGGGTTGAAGTCTATTTTTAAATTGGAGGTGCGCTTGGATGTTCCGGAGACGTGAGCCCAGAATGTCGATCTAGAAATGTTGTTTTGAAAACGACCGACAAAGCATGGAACTCCGGATGGTATCTTCTAGATGCAAATTTAGAATTTGAAAGTCCAAGGGAGGATAAGATCCAATTTTGGCATCTGGGTAGAAGTCCATTTTTAAATTGGAGGTGCGCTTGGACGTTCCGGAGATGTGAGCCCAGAATGTTGTTTTGGAAATGGTCGACAGAGCATGGAACTCAGGATGGTATCTCCTAGCTACAAATTTATAATTTGAAAGGCCAAGGGAGGATAAGATCCAATTTTGGCATCTGGGTTGAAGTTCATTTTCAAATCGGAGGTGCACTTGGATGTTCTAGAGACGTGAGCCCGGAATGCTGTTCTGGAAATGTTGTTGCAGGAATGCTGCTGCAAAAATACAGTTTTGGAATTTTCAAAACTTCCTGAAACTTAATGAAACCTTGTCAGTTCACTTAGGCACCACAAAAACATCCAAAATCCACAGGAAACCTATCCACAAAGTCAAAAAATGAAGGAAAAATCAAATCGAGTGAGCAGGGGCAGAAGCCCGAAAAACCCAAGACTTAGCAATTTTTTATTATAGGGGGAAAATATGGTCAGCCAAAAATGAGACTTTGAAGGGCATGTTGACCAACTAGGATAGCAAAATGAGGGGCACGCAAAATGAGACAGGATAAAAGAAGCTCGTCGGGAGCGAAAAAAGAGGGTCCCTGCCTACGGCGGGGCGTGTGTGCAAAATATGCACAGCAATATGGATGTTTGAACTCTTGAGGACCTTGGAGGAATACTAGACATTAGGATTTTTTGGATTTTGATTTTGATTTGGATAATGGAATTATAGATCCCAGGATGTTAGATGTTATCTTGGGATAGACTTTTCTACAAAGGTGATAATTTAACTAGATGTATGAAGAATGATTCATCTACACACACTTAGCCAAACAAAGTGAGTTTTATTTTTATTGAAGGATTTACCAAAAGTCTAGCATAGATGATTTTTCCAATGTTCCAAGATTTGTTTGTGAGATGGGATTTTGATTGATGTTTGGGATGGATGAGAGTGTTGATTTGATCCTAGATGAACCTAGAGAGACTTTGTTTACAAGACCAAGGTATTAAAGAACATGCTATTTACTATAAAGTGTTCAAATCCAAGAGACCGGAATTTGACTTAAATGTGTGGTTCAAATTGAGCATACATATCTAGATTTTTTAGGGGAATAAGTCTATAAAACCTTGCTACCTTCTTGCTTATCTTGGTGTATTGCTTTAGGTCGCACTTCCTAATGTACTTCTTGATAATTTTTTGAGTATGACACCTAAAATTGAAGTTTTTACATAAAGAATTTTGCTTTGGGATCTTGACCTTAATTTAAATCATGAGAACAAGCACATATGTGGGGTTCAATTTTCTTTTATCTTGATTAAATGGATTATTTTTACCACATCATTAATTTTATTGATTAAGTTCAAACTAAATTTGTATGTCTTAACTCTTTTTCATTCCACAAGGTCCATTATGTGAAAATCAAAAGGTCAAAGCCATAGTTTCCCTAGGTTGACTTTGGAGAGAGTAAATTGAGATATGGGCCCAAATATTTAGAAGCCTCTAAGGATAAAATCCCTAGGGAGAAGCAGTAATACTTGTACTTTTCAAGGATATTTTCTCTTTCTAAAGGGTTTGAAATTTTGATGACTTGTTGAATGTTTGTTTCAAAGTTTGAGATCCAAGCAATGTATTTGATTGACTAAAAAATTGTACAATCCTAGGATAGAAATGACCATACTTTGTTGAGTCCTCACTTGGATTTCTCCAAACACTAGACAAAGTGAACCGTTAGATATTTGGCGACACTAACTCCCGTCCATGACACACTTCTCAAGACCACCAAATCTCAAAATCCTAAAGATCCAGAGACCTTAAGGATTTTTTTGTTTCTACTATTGAATAGTATAGATGTGAAGTGGCTTCAGAACGACCGTTCTTGCACCAACAAGTATTAAGGATTTTGGTATCTAAACAATTTTGGATCTTAGTAACAAATCGAGAACACCCAACTTTACATGCACCTGCTTTTCCACTTAAGGCTCTTACTACCATTCCCATTCCACTAAAGGCATGGTACTAGGTGTATTATGTCATACAGTCTAGGATAGAAGTTACTTTCTCACAATTTCCCAACCTTTGATATATCCCACCAGTAAATATGCTCCAAGAACTTTCTTATGAGCTTCTCATTGCAGGGTGTCATAGTAATCCCTCTCTTAAGGGTGACTCAAAGCAATAAAGTATACCTCAATTTTTTCTCTTGCACCCCAGATCACATGAAGTGCAAGGGGAGAGGATACACACTTAAGATGCACCAAAGACAAAATCACACAAATCAATCACTTGCTAATTTTAGCCTTCAAAGCAATAGTGAATTCATTTTAAGCACCAAATTTGAGTGTGAGTTTTCCTTATTCAATTTTAGCCCAAAATAAAAGTATAGTAAGTTCTTAATGTTCAATTTCAACAAACTTTGATAAAGCTTGACTTGTTTGTAAATTTTAAGCTCGAAAAATAACTCTAGTTGGTCCTAAAATAGGAAATAAAATGCAAGATTGGAAAGCCTAAGCTATTATAATGAGCATTAAAAAATGATTTTAAATTCCCAACTCAGTTTTCCTCTCCTTCCTGTAAAGGCAATGTTGTGCAGCAAATGCAATGCTTTGTAACTGTGCAAAGTTAACATTGAAAGAAAATGTGACTCTTTGTTGAAATGCAAAGCTGGTGTTCTGAAAAAGGGAGAGAGCGCATATCTAATGTGATATAAAAAGTGATGCTCTGTTAGAACTAGAAATGAGATGGAAAATAGAAAGGTCAAAGGTGATGCTGCAACATATGCAACATGACAATGTTAAGAAAATGTGGTACAATGCAACAAAAGTGGCACTGAAACTGAAGGAAATGCTCTGGAAATTCACAAATGTGGCGCTGAAAGAAAATGTGATGCTGTATCTGGCAAGTGCAGTGTCGCTCCCCTATAGCTGCAAAAAATAGAATTTTAAAGAAAAATTTGACAAAATAAAGTGGTTAGCCCTCCTAGTGCCAATATGTGAGTGTCCAATCTATTGGATATTGTTAGATATTTCTGATATGTGGTTGTCATTGATGTTAGCACTATTAGAATTAATGTCTTTTAGACTACATATGTCCAGGATATTGAGAAAATTGTAATAAAATATGTTGTAGGGTGTCAGTAATGCAGTGAAGAATAGTATGATGGAGAGTTTAGTATATTGATGGTGAGAAGTTGTGGATTAAAGGGTTCGTTGAAAAGTATATCTAGTTTATCCATCTAAAGTTTTAGAGGTTAGCATGAAGATTTGATCAATTTATGAGTTTTTGTGTTGCGATAGTTGTTCTATTGTTGTAGCTGGTGTTCCTGAAACAAGATAATTTGATTCTAGTAATCTGAGTTATTGTGAATGCTCTTGTGGTGATTCATGATGCTTTTGGATGTTTCTAGATCATGCTCTATCTATGTTGTTGGTTTGCATTGATCGTTGTGCTTGTAATTTGTTATTTTCTTCTGTGTGTTCATGTTTTTCATGTTCTTGGCCGACAGGGTGATTGTAGTGTGTTGTGGATCTTTGAGGAAAATTTTTTAAGATGTTTTGTGTTTGAGAGATAATGTTTTGGGTCCCTAATATGTTTTGGTTGAAATTGGTTGATTCACATTAATAATTGTTTATTGATTTGGGCCAATAATTTGTACACAGTTTATATTTTATTGGGTCGACATGTAGTTGATATTATCCTTAGATGCAGATATATATAACTGATTGTTTATACCATTTGAGATATGGAAGATGCGAGATGTGCGAGTGTTATGTGCAAATAAAGTTCAGATCTTTTGAAGGCAGAAGTAAAGTGTGAAGAAGAGTGAGCAGAAGAAAGCGTGTTCATGTGCTTAACCAAAACTATAATTAGGCATTAGCAGATGCTATTTTCTTAGTTCAAGATCTCTCAAATGGATTTAATTTGAATGTGACTATAAGATAGCATGTCTTCCTTTGGGCAGTAAGCCTCTTTGTATTTGAGCAGTGAGCTCTATGTAGTGTGCCTGAATGCATGTGCATTCCACATTTTCTATACTTCTAACAAAGTATAAACTTGTGGATTAACCTACACCGTGGTTTTTCCCCTAACAAGGTTTCCATGAAAAAATCTTGGTGTTATGTGTGTTTATGATGTGGTGATGGTTTTTCCTTTCATGTTTAATTATTAGATCTAAGAATAAGTTTAATAAGTTTAATTTTTGTGACAACTGATTCACCCCTCCCCCCCCTCTTAGTTGTCTGCCCTTGTGTTGCCAACACAATCTAAAATTAACTATCAAGATACAACAAACAAGTGTCAATCATGTTAGAAAACCAAATAAAACACTCCCAATGAGATTCTTGGTCAAGAAAGATAAGAAAACATGAAATAAACAAGATAAATTCATGTAAACCTATCTAAAATAACCAAATCTTCATCTCATAGGGGGAGTGGTACTCCTTTGATGTGGAAAGAAGCCCTTTCCCAATCCCTTTGATAATCTTGATGATTGAAGATGATTCCAAGTATGAAAATGACGCTAAATAGTGGAATTATGCTCAAAATAGATGAAAATGATGGAATGCTAAGTATGAACATGGCTATAATGATAATGTTTGAAGTTGTGGATCCATATTTTCAAGAGAATGCCTATATTTATAGAACTCAAGGGTTGAAGAATGAGAAGAATTGGTGAATGTGGGATAAAATGAGAGCCAATGAGAATGTGCCAAGTATCACAATTCTATTGGAGGAAGGTGGAGCACATTTTGGGAAATGTGTTGAGGAATGGGGGATGTAAGAGGAATAAATGAGAATGTAAGAGGATTTGAAAGGTCATAAGAAGAATTTATTGAATGTGGTTGAGGATTTGAGAGGATGCAAGAGAAGTAAATGAAAATGTAAGAGGAGTTATTAGGGATGTGAGAGGTTTTTGAAATCTTTGGGGGAAATTGAATAGAGGGTGGTTGAGAGGAATATTCCTTGGAGTATGCCTTTATGAGGATAAATAGAGGAATTAGTTAATTAAAATAAATCAATTTCATTGCAACCTGGTTAGTTTACCATGGGTTGATTTAACTATTGAAGAGTCAAAATTTGGAGGTTTTATTAATGATGATTAGAAAGTGATTTATGATTAATTAATTGAAGTGAATTGATGATTTTGATATTTGATTTGATTTATTTAATCAAATAAGAGGTCATAGGGGGATTTAAAAATATGATGAATATTAGTTAGAAGAAGGGTGAATTAATCCAATAAATTTAATTACTTGATTAATAGTTGAATTTTCTCAATTTAACTAAATAATGTTGAATATTCTGTTAATTGGTTAATTTGAAGTGATTTCAAAAGAAGTCGTTTTAATTAATCAAAATAAAATATGTATTATCAATCTGGACTTTTTGCGTCTCTACAATTATAGGTTTTCCTTAGTAATTATAGATAAGTGATTTTCGTAGGACGAAGGACGAAAGTTATTTAGGGTTAACTCATTATTATTTATCTCGCCTATGACTTGTAGAAGAGGTTCACATAAAAATTAAAGAATGGAATAAGGCAACAATCAAGGAAATATTCACTAAATAATCACACTAAGAGCAACTTAAATAAACCTAATTCAATTATTAGCTCAATCTATTTTATTCTACTAAAAGGGAAAATCATTTTATCCTAATATAGAATGAAATCAAACAAATAATTAGGTAAATAAATAAACAAAATTCAAACTAAATAATGAAATGCAAATAATATTCTTTTGAATTATCTAATTAACTTTATCCTTTATCCTTTAAGTAATTAAACTAAGTAAATTTAAAATTCATTTATCATTTAACCTGAATCATTTAAAATAAGTAACCAATCCCTAATATTATTGAATTACATTTGGTAAGAATCTTATTCTCAATAAAATTGAAATCATTAAAGAACATATCAAATATAGTTTATAATATAAACTATCAAATTTAAATCACAAATCATAATATGCATTACCAAACTCAAACTGTATACTATAACCGAAGGCATGCTGCTGGAAGTACGGAAAGTCACTATCTTATTTATGATGAATTAAGCTTTTTTATAAGTCCAACTTGTCATTGAAAATTTACTTGCCTCTAATCAAGATAATGAACCTAAAGATGACTCCCTTTGGCACTAGTGTAGCTAATATACATATAAAAGAAATTAATGAAAACACCTACAAAAGATTTCAAGATCTTATAATCTAGGGCGTTGGTTCCCACTAAGGCATATCACAACTATTCACATTTGCATTGAACAACCAGCAACAGTGCAGAACAATACCAACCCTTAATCCAAGCATAAGATATGTACCATAATTATTTAGAGAGAAGTTGTGCGCTGAACCTAAAGCCCTTTTGTATCATCTCAAAGGTCATGGAGAAGATCCACTTAAACATAAGTGTTATAACAAATCCCTAGAAAGACTTGTGAATCTATCAAGGAGGTGTAATCGGTCGGGATGCACGAAATGAGGAACATGATGCCTCAAAGAGATGTCTATCTCATGGAGTATAATGAAACGATTGTAGAATATGAACAAATATATTTTTCAAGGAAGCTTTCAAAATCTTTGAATTAATCAAGCACTCTGGAGCACATCCTAACATAGTAAGCTTGCCTGTGTTCTAGGTGCACATAGTTGCATAGGATTAGCGGGTGAGGGTGGCACATACCTCACACATTAGTAAGAACATCACCAAGTAATCACGTCAACTCATAATCAATCAACTATATACACATCAGAATAAGATCGGTCACATAATGTTGATTAGTCCTCATAATACACAACATCAACTACTTAACAACATTAGCACATACCTTTAAATATCCCTTTTATTTCACCTTCATCTTCAAGTTCCAAATCCGACTACTTGCACATCCAAGGTGAGAATGGAGGGGCACTACATCCTTCCCCCCTAAAACTTGACTTACTCTTGGAAGTCACAAACTAGGGTGAAAATATACCACATTAGTACTGCAAATTTCTATTACCAACATCAAAGCTGATTCATTACATCAAAATAATATACACCAATTTTTCTTGTGAAAATAATTCATCTCACAAGTATATATGCTTATATAGTCCATTTCAAACATGACCTATCGTTTTAGTTTTTCAATGTCGCAATAATAACACAATAAAGACTTGCATTTCAAAAATGATTCCATAATACATAAACCACTCAAATCCTTATATATTAGCATTAGCACCCATTAGTTTCTTTTAGGACCAAGAAAACATTGCACCTTTTTAACCCTAACAAGTAGGATTTCTCATAACAAAACATATAAAAGTATTCAATTTCAAATGCATTACCATTTCATTTTCTTTACCCTTAAATCAAAACTCCTATTCCAATACACCGTTAAGCAATCAATACATCAGAATGCTACGCTTCCATAAAACACCACATAATTATACACATAAATCACACATTTTCATTAAATATACATCATTTACAAACAAGACATTCCACTTTATTCACTAAACCTCATAACATATTCATCACAAGATCATGATTTTACACCTTTTAGAAACATAGAAACACAATTTATCATTTCATGAGTACTGCATTCATGATTTAACATACACTATTCACATACACACACAAATTCACATCACCAAAAATCAAATCACAAGACTACGCAAGGGTCCATAATGCATCCCAAATAGAAAGAATATCAATGCATTGTGCACTACACTATGGATCCCATATTTTCCACCAATCTTCTGCACCATTGGACAAACACCACCAAAGGATAATTCTAAGGTTGTTAGGTGAGGATGATAAAAAAGAGAAAGTGTAATCTCAAGAGTATAAGCAACTAGGACACCATAATGGGCTCATATAAAACCAAAGCGCCCAGTGTTAGAAACTTGGGCTCTAATACCAGGTGTAACGCCCCACCAAGGAACCCTAGAGGACAACACTAAACTAGGTCAAAATAATGGAATAATTTGTTTTTTAAGAAAATAACTACAGGATGCATAAGATATCCTAATAAACTAATCCTAGATATAGGTCCTCTAAGGTTCTTCAACTATGCTACTCACAAATCAACAATCAAGATTACTAGAAAAATTTCATCAACATAAGAGATAACATGAACACTTTAACATGCAAGGTTCATTTTAAA
This sequence comes from Sequoiadendron giganteum, assembly GCA_007115665.2. NCBI lineage: Eukaryota > Viridiplantae > Streptophyta > Pinopsida > Cupressales > Cupressaceae > Sequoiadendron > Sequoiadendron giganteum. The sequence goes on from CM021102.1 coordinate 697,126,168, forward strand.
GCACCACATTAAATGTTTCTACGTTACTTACATCCATAATATATGTCATCTGATAGCCAACATAATGATAATTTCCATCCAACTATCATTTGCAAAATGCATTACATTATAGTATTCATTACAAAAGAATTCATCAATAACTATTACATCGCTACAATAGTTACAACAATGTTTCCCCTAGTACATGAGGGAAAAAATACATCTGATTACATGAAGAGATATAGTTGATATACAATCTAGTACAAATACATGAAAGGTTTCCTTCTCAAACTAGAACTATAATTAGATTCCACAACACAAGGAACAATATCCACACACCAAACATGCAACAAGAATACCCAATGGAGAAAAAAGCACCAACCTCTTGACCATGTGGAACCCTGAGGTCCATTCCCATGCTAGGAGATAACACAAGGTCTCACAACGAACAAACAATCAGGAAAACAACAAACTAACACAATCAAGGGGTTATACATGGCCTCCAACACAACACTGCCAATTGACCAACATCACTTACAACACTTAATTCACTTCCAGAGGCATACACACAACAAAAGGAGAAAATATAACTAGGGAATGCTAAACTGCAATAGGGAGGAGTATCATCACATAGCATGATATGGGTTATCCTAGCAATTCTTCCTAGGCCCCGGACCCTATCCTAGGTTATCCTATTGGCCTCTCTCAATCCTCGACCCCTGTTAGATTTCTAATATCATATTAGAATGCAAAAATTAATTGAAATTCAACACAAGAACACAACCAATACCATGGGAAAACCCTCCAACCCAAGGGAGAAAAACCCAACCAGTATATCTCTTATATATTGATTTAAATAGGAGCAGCAATATTCTTACAACTCAGGCACAACACAATAAAAAATTGATACAATGAATAAAATCACCTCTCTAAGATGCAATACAAGTGTAAATGACAATCTCCTTGAAATCGATTTGCTGCTACAAACTTTGATCTGTTGCTCAGATTGAACTTCTCCTTCACTGAAAATGATTGAATTGCTTGATTACAAATGAAGGATATTAACCAAGTATATATACATGTGAATCAAGAGGGACGTGTCTCTTCATCAAGAGGTCAGCCCTAAGAAGGAAAAGACGTCTTTTTAGAAGGCACAATTTTTTAGACAGGTTGGCCCCTTTAATTAAGTAATCATAATTATTTATTTAAGACTTTAATATTTGTCTGTATTTAATGAAGCACCTCTTCATAATCATATATATAAATTTAAATAGCTTATGCTATATTTAAATTTATTATTCGAAATCGAATATAGAAGTATGAAACCCGATGTTGTTTTATCATCAACACTGCCCCTCAGCTATGGAGGAATACTTCCAAATATACAAGACATATCACCTCATTGTGATGTCAATCAATCATGGCTACATATATGTGAGAAAGATATCATATATCACCTCATCATGATATCCGATATCACCTCATCGTGATATCAACCATCATGGCTACCTCCATAGATGGTATATACAAGTTCTCATCACTCAAAGTGATGTTGTCACCTCATCGTGACATTCACCATGGCTCTCCTAGAGGGTGAAACACAGGTACAAGAAAATTCATCATGGACTCCCTCATGTGATTTTGTCTTGGAGTCACACACATTTCATCCACCATGGCTCTCCCAGAGGGTGGAAACAAGGGATTTCACCTCAAATCTCAAAGAGAAATGCATTATCAAGGGCTTGCACTTCAAATCTCTCTCAAAAGAGAAATGCATTAAATGAGGATCACTGATACTGAGACTCCTTCTCAGCTAAGGCTTGATTCTCCACCATACCAAGCTTATCTCAAAAGTACAAAAAAATTTATCCTAAAGAGAGGCTTGGTGAGAATTTCTGTCATCTGCTCATTAGTGTTGATATACCTCAACTGAATTGCTTTCCTCAATACCATATCTCTAATATAAAGGTATTTGATCTCAACATGCTTATTTTTGTCATGAAACACAGGATTGACAGAAAGCTTCACACAACTCTAGTTATCACAATGAATGATAGTAGGGTCCATTGATTGTCCAAACAATCTTGCAAGGATCTTTCGAAGCCACAATAATTCTTGAGCTGCCACACAAGCTGCAATGTACTTGGCCTCTATTGTACTCAATGTCAATGAAGACTGCTTCCTGCTGCACCAATATATCATAACAGATCCTAAACTAAAGTAACAACCAAAGGTACTCTTCTGATTAGTAACACATCTTGCACAATCATAATTAGTAAAACCATGTAGTTCCAAATCCACACCTGAAGAATATCTCAACCCATATCCAATGGTGCCACACAAGTATCTCAAGATATGTTTTTCTGCAACAAGATGTATTTGTCTTGGTTCACACATGAACTGACTAAGTGCACTCACTGCATAGCAGATATTTGGTCTAGTGTTAACTAGATACAAAAATAAACCAATCAACTACCTGTATATCATGGGATCCACCAATTTTGAACTAGTTGTAGCCTCCTTCAACTTATGTAAATTGGTCTCCATAGTTGTAGACATAGGTTTGCAATAAATCATACCAAACCTCTTCAAAATGTCAATGGTATACTTCCCTTGACTTAGAATCATCTCATCTAGCTTTTTTCAAACTTCTAAGTCAAGAAAGTAATACATGAGACCAAGATTCTTCATTTCAAACTCAGAATCTAACTCCTTCTTACATTTGAGAATGAGGCGTTCTTCTCTAGTGATAACCAGATCATCAACATACAAAACCAAAATCAATGCTTCACCATTAATTACCTTGAAGTAAAGGTTTGAATCTGCATCATTCTTTGACAAACCCAAGCTTAACAGGTAATGATCAATCCTTTTGTACCAAGCACGAGGAGCCTACTTAAGACCATACAAGGCCTTCTTCAGCCCGCAAACATGAGACTTCTTCCCATGTACCTCAAATCCATCAGGTTGCTCAATATAAACCTCTTCCTCTATTACACCATTCAAAAAGGTAGTCTTTACATCCATTTGGTGAATTTTCCATCCTCTAGATGTAGCAATAGCAATAATGGTTCTGACAAAAGTATAACGAGCCACTAGAGCAAAGGTTTCTTCATAGTCAACTCCCTCTTTTTGTGAGAACCCTCTAGCCATGAATCTGGCCTTGTACTTCTCAATGCTCCTATCAGTCGCATGCTTGATCTTGAAGAGCCATTTAGAAGACACCACAGATTTGCCTTCGGGTCTAGGAACGATATCCCAAACATCATTCTTAAGAATGGATTGATACTCTTTAGACATAACATCTTTCCAAACCTATTGACTAGAATCTTCCTCAACATTGGAAGGCTCTGACTCAATAATCTGACTCATCAAGGCTACATAGCTAGAGAACTTATTAGCTCTCTTACTTTCTCTGAAAGTTCCGCTTGGGGCTACAAAAATTTCTGCCTCCTACATTATTTTCCTAGCCCAAAGAGGTCTTTTCCTTCCGATCACAATATTTGTAGGCTCATCAGTATGTTCCAAGGGCTCAACTAGATCATCATCTCCTTTAGGTTCTGGTGCCTCCCTCTGAATCTCAAGAACATGGTCAAATTTCATATCTTGAGGAGGCTCTTCATCATCGATCTCCATATAAGTGCCCTTGGATCTTTTGAATCCAACATCTTCCTCAAATGTGACATCTCTATTGATCTCAATTGTCTTCTAACCCAAAATATAGATTCTATAGGCTTTTGATGTCTCATTGTAGCCTACCAAAATTCCCTTCTTTCTAGAAGGTTCAAACTTTGTCCTCTTTTCCTTTAGTACATAAAAATATACTAGACATCCAAAGATCCTTAAATGACTTACTTCAGGCTTCACCCCTGAGAATGCTTCTTCAGGAGTTATATTCTCCAAGATCCTTTGAGGACTTCTATTTTGAACATAGACAACAAACCTAGATGCTTCAACCCAAAGAGAGATTTGCAATTCTTGGTCATGAATCATGGCTTTCATCACTTCCACAATATATTTGTTCTTTCTCTCTACAACACCATTCTATTGAGGATTATAAGGAATGTTGAACTCCCTCTTAATGCCTGCTTCAATGAAAAAGTTATGGAAGATAAAAAAAGTGTTCTCTCCTCCCTTATTGGATCTCAAGACCTTGATCCTCTTTCTAGACAAATTCTCCACCCGAGCTTTGAATTCTTTGAATCTCTCTAATATCTCCTCAAATTCTTTAGATTTCAAGAAATAAATCCAAGTCTTTCTAGAGTAGTCATCAATAAAAATAAAGTAATACAAGAAACCACTCAAAGAAGCAATAGACATTGGACCACATAAATCAGAATGAATAAGATCTAAAACACATTTGGATCTACTTTCACTACTATGGAATGGAACTTTTTTATTCTTACCCAAAGTGTATCCCTTGTAGGTTCCTTCATGCTTCTGGTTGAATTTAGGAAGGCCAATGACCATCTTCTCCATAATAGGTAGAGCTCGAAAGTGAAGGTGAGCCAATCTTCAATGCCAAAGATCACACAAACTTGAGGAATCATGCACTAGAGCCTGAAAAAGATGAGTGCGTAGCTTGTAGAGACACCCATGTCTAACTCCAATCACCTGAGCAGTCTTGATGTTGGAGTTCTTTGCCCATAAAAGGAATTTTTCCTTCTGAAAATGCAACTTGGTAACCCTTGTCTTCCAAGGCCAAGATGGAAACAAGGTTTCTCTTGATGCCTAGAACAAATAGAACATCATCCAATTGCAAGGAAGCACTAGAATCCAAGTGAAGACATGAGGCCCCAACTCCTTTTACAGAATAACTAGCATCATCCCTAATAATGACTTGTTCTCTAGAATCTTTCTCCACCAAATTAGATAGATTCTCCCTAAATCCGGTGATGTGTCAAGAGGCACCAATATCAATCAACCAAGTGTTGGTTTCGGTAGTTACATTGCTTGACAAGGCTAAGTAGAATAGGTATTCACATGAATCCTTCTACAGAGAGACATCATCAACATTTGCAATAGTGGCCTACTACCTAGGCCTAGTAGGACATTCCTTTGCAAAGTGACAATACTTGTCACATCAAAAACATTGGACCTTGGAGAGGTATCTCTTCTTCTTGAATGTGGGGCCACCATCAACTCCTTTATCTCTATTTCTCTTGAAATAACCTTTCTTCCCATCCTTCCCTTTCTTCTTTCAGGATTGAGTGGCAAGAACATGAATGTCTTCATTAATGGATCTTTGCCCAATACCTCTTGCAGCCAACCTAGACTCTTCTTGAATACAGTCTGCCCTCAACTAATCAAACTTGGGAAGTTTTGATCTTGCATTGATTCCCTGAATGTAAGAGTCCTAAGATGAAGGAAGACCATTAAGAGCCAACATGGTCAAATCCTTGCTATCAACAACATGCCCAATAGAAGAGAGTTGATCTCTCAACTCGGTTATTCTCATGAAGTAGGCGATAACATATTCTCCTTTCACCTTCTTCAAATGATGGAGTTGTTGCTTCAGTGCAAGAGCCCGACTTGTGTTATTGATTTTATACATATCCTCCAAGTTTTTGAACACCTCTCTTATAGTCCTTAACTTGGAGATAATAGGAACAATATGATCCTTAACGGAATCAACTAACATCTTCTTTGCCCTAATATCTTTCTTCTTCCATAGGGCCTTTTCTTCGTCATCTGTAGGCTCGGGAGTTGAACTCTCCACAAATTCTACCAATTCAGTTTCCTCCAAGGTGAGCATGATCTTAAAGCTCCACGAAGTGAAATTTAACACTCCTTCAAGCCTATCCTCAATCTTAAGACCATTCACCATCTTGACAAAGAGATAGAGGTAAACAAAGATGAGGAATAAAACAAAGAGTATCGTTGTAATACACCAAACTAATCAAGATCTTCTTCAAACCCACTTTGATACCATGTTAGATTTCTAATATCAGATTAGAATGCAAAAATTAATTCAAATTCAACATAAGAACACAACCAATACCTTGGGAAAACCCTCCATCTTGAGGCAAAAAAACCTAGCCTATATATCTCTTATATATTGATTTAAATAGGAGAAAAAAAATTCTTACAACTCAGGCACAACACAATGCCAAATTGATAAAATGAATAAAATCACCTCTCTAAGATGAAATACAAGTGTAAATGACTATCTCATTGAAATCGATCTGCTGCTACAAACTTTGATCTTCTGCTCAGATCGAACTTCTCCTTGACTAAAAATGCTTGACTCGCTTGATTACAAATGATGGATATTAACCAAGTATATATACATGTGAATCAGGAGGGATGTGTCTCTTCATCAATAGGTCAGCCCCAAGAAGGAAAATACATCTTTTCTAAAAGGCGCAATTTTCTAGACATGTCAGCCCCTTTCATTAAGTAATCATAATTATTTATTTAAGACTTTAATATTTTTCTTTATTTAATGAAGCACCTCTTCATAATCGTATATATATATTTAGATAGCTTATTCTATATTTAAATTTATTATTCAAAATCAAATCTGGAAGTATGAAACCCGATGTTGCTTTTATCATCAACAACCCCCATACAAACTCATGTGGAATCAATGTACCCTTCATGAGGACAAGGTATTTGATCTTTCCATTCCAAGCCTTCCCATCTCATCTGAAGCCTAAATGAGCACTTGAGCCATGAGTGAGGCATATCATTATCATGTTTAGTATGAATTCTACCCATCCCCCTAATTCATTATTAAGGTTATAACTAGATTAAGCAACTCTCCAATGGGTTATCCTGGACAACACTTTGGGTTCTAGCCCCCATGGAGAGCCACTCCCCCTACTTACAACTAGTAAACCCTATACGCAAGGCATGACCATCTTGAAAACTTATCACAATCACATGAATCCAAACATAGAGCAAGGCATTGGCCATCTTGTACACTTATCACAATCACATGAATCCAAACACAAATCAAGGCATTGACCATCTTGCACATTTATAACAAACATATAAACATCGGTCAGGACAACATGAACCCGTGTCCCAACCCATAGCCATAAATTGACCATCATGAATAGGTAGTACCACACTTAGGGTTTGCATTTCACACAATATACACATGCACATCTTTCAATAGAATATCATCACAAAATCTCATGAAATCCAAGCAAATATAGGAGGGAAACACCCTTAGGAATTGTGTTCATACAATGCACATGACTAGCACATAGCCAAACCAATTCATGATTAAACAATCATAAGGACCACATATACAAATATACCCCCTCGTAGGCCTTTGGAAACCAACATACTAACACATTTCCTAAAGGAACATAGATTCAACATGCTTTATTTAGACCGTATCCATCTTCAACAATTACTTAAACACTTAATCCAATAATCCAACACATTGTTTAAAACAGGAAAATAATCATAACGTTATAATCCATGAAGACATTCCTTAATTAAGGCATTAATTCCACTTCCTTACCACCCATTCTACTTTACCACTTAGTTCAAATAAAATATTATTTACTACAAATAATATATATTTAAAAATATTATATCATTAACAAACATCTATTTTTATCGAACTAGATAGCACAAAACCCTAATATTAAATTTTCTACTTTAATATATCACTATTCTCATTAATTATTTCACATAGAAACTCTGTTTATCAACTATTGAATAATCATACAAATATTTAGATCACTACTAGATATCAACATATTATATTTTCCATGCTAATCAAGGTGATTGTTAAAAGAAACTAATTCAATAAAAATCGTCACTAACCAATAATAATAATGAGAATAAAACCTTCAAGAATAATATAAAAGATCTGAAATTAGAGGTTTTCCTTAGTAATTATAGATAAGTGATTTTCGTAGGACAAAGGATGAAAATCATTTAGGGTTAACTCATTCTTATTTATCTCACCTATGACTTGCAGAAGAGGTTCACATGAAAATTAAAGAATGGAACAAGGAAACAATGAAGGAAATATTCACTAAATAATCACACTAAGAGCAACTTAAATAAACCAGATTCAATTATTGGCTCAATCTATTTTATTCTACTATAAGGGCAAATCATTTTATCATAATATAGAATGAAAGCAAACAAATAATTAGATAAATGACTAAACAAAATTCAAACTAAATAATGAAATGGAAATAATATTCTTTTGAATTTCCTCTAACCAAAGTTTATCTAATTAAATTTATCCTTTATCCTTTAAGTAACGAAACTAAGTAAATATAAAAATCATTTATCATTTAAAATAAGTAAAGAATCCCTAATATTATCGAATTCCATTTGGTAAGAATCTTAAAGTGAAATCATAAAAGACCTTATCAAATTTAGTTTATAATATAAAATATCAAATTTAAATAAAAAATCATAAAACACATTACCAAACTCAAACTATATACTATAATCGAAGGCATGCTACTGGAAGCACAAAATGCCACTATCTTATTTATGATGAATAAAGTTTTGTTATAATTCCAACTCGTGATTGAAAATTTACTTACCTCTAATAAAGACAATGAACCTAACATAACTCCCTTTGGCACTAGTGTACCTAATATACATATAAAATAAATAAGCGAAAACACCTATAGAAGATGTCAAGTTCTTATAATCTGGGGCATCGGTTCCCACTAAGGCAAATCACAACTGTTCACATTTGCATTGAACAAACGACAATAGTGTAGAATGGTACCAACCATTAATCCAGGCATAAGATATGTACCATAATTATTTAGAGAGAAGTTGTGCACTGAATCTAAAGCCCGTTTGGATCATCTCAAAGGTCGTGGAGAAGATCAACTTAAACATAAGTGTTGTATAAAATCCCTAGAAATACTTGTGAATATATCAAGGATGTGTAATCTTCTAGGAGGTGGGAATTGAGGAACATGATGCCTCAAAGAGATGTCTATCTCATGGAGTATAATGAAACGATTATAGAATATGCACAAATAGATTTTACAGGAAAGCTCTCAAAATATTTGAATTAATGAAGCACTCTAGAACGCATCCTAACATTGTAAGCTTGTATGTGTTCTAGGTGCACACAGTCACATAGGTTTAGTGGGTGAGGGTTGGACATACCTCACATATTAGTAAGAACATCATCAAGTAATCACATCAACTTGTAAACAGCCAGCTACATATACATCAAAATAAGATTAGTCACATAATGCTAATTAGTCCTCATAATACACAACATCAACTACTTAATAACATTAGCACATACCTTTAAATATACCTTTTATTTTGCCTTCATCTCCAAGTTCCAAAGCCGACTACCTGTCCATCCACGATGAGAATGGAGGGGCACTACATGTATCTAATAGTTTTTTTATTATTATAGGTAAAGCAAGTTTTGAAGGGACCCTGAAACCATTTACAAAAAAGAGTGTTTCTATAAAAGATAATAAAAACAAACCACGCAACCAATCATAAGCAAAAAACCAGCAAAACAACAAGACAAAACCAACTAGAAACTACAGACTCTTCATAATATTTTCAACTTCAAGATCACTATCAATAATATTTTGATGCATGTCCATGACCTCAACAATCTCCTTAGTAGGAACCCCAACATTCTTTTTGGTTTTGTTCCGTGTCCAAGTGTATGGATCCTTCTCATCAATCCCATCTTTAGGAGCACTAGGAAGATCCATCATCCCACGAGCAACTCGTTTCACACCAGACGAGTCTCTAGTCCACTACCTAGCCTTCTCATTAAGGAATTGAAGCCCCTCAACTTCATTCAAGATAATGTTCTTACTAACATTGACAACCTTTTCTAGGTTCTAGTAGGCTCTATCCATCTTGTCTTCCAACACCGCAATTATGAATTCAAAGTCATTTTTCATCTTCAACATTTCATCAGTCACAATCTTAAGGGTATCAACCAACTGATACACTTGATACTAGAGGGACAAATCCTCAAAAGTAGGGGAAACCCCAACTTTGTTGACCAAAGAACAAACCTTCACATTAGTTTGGTTCAACTCATTGAACACCCACTTGAAAAGTTTGAAGAAAAGAAAGGAACCTTCTCTAGTCATGCCTAACACATTTAGCAGTTCATCCCTATTATAGTTGAAGTTGTCCATATCATCTTCGAGATCCTCCAGGGAGAACTTGTTATCCTTCTCATTTTGCAACATACCCTTCTCTCTGTTACCATCACCAAGGACTTTGATTCTATGAAATGACTGCTAAATCTCAGTTGCCTCGTTAACACCTTGATCTTGCACCTTCTTAGTTTCATACCTACATCAACCTGCAAAGTTTCAACATTGGTATTATCAATAGGATCCACACTAAAAGTATCATCCTGGAGTAAACACTCTTTACCTTTAGCCTTCTTCTAAGAACTCCCATCCTTCAAAAACAACTTCCTTTTCCTGCCCAATGTAGGGGAGTCTAGTTTCTCAAACCCACTAAAATTCTCCTCCACCTTCTTGCCAAGGGAAATATTTGCACCCTTCAACTTCAAGTTCTTGACACAGGGGTAGGGAATTTTCCTAATTTGACCTTCTGGGTGACATTGAAATCATTAGAACTCTCCACCTTCTCATTGCCAGTACAATAGTCATCCAACTTATAGGGCTTCAAACATTTAGTCTTATTTTTATGCTTCACCTCATGGGACTCAGGCGACTCTGAAAAAATCTCCATTTAAGCTTTTGACCCCACAAATTCCTCATAAATAAACCCCATCTCATACCCGTTTCATACTCAGAAACATCCTTCTTTTGACAATCTTTAGTTTAAAGAATATAATATATAATAATAATTAGTATAATTAAATTATTAATAATTTATTTTTATTATATAATATATATTTTTATATATTAATTATATACTTGACTATGAAGGGAAAAGGATATCATAATGTTAAAACCTAAATGTGCTCATTATTAGGATCTTGGCGTAATTTTCATTTTAATAAACATACTCTAAAACCCTAGTTGAAACATTACTTTTCAGGTTGTAGCTCACAAATTGGAGAAGTGAGAGGTCCTTACTAGTGAGGAAGAGTTTGGAGGAGTGGAAACTAATAGTGACGAGGAAAGCAATAAAAAACAACGAAAAATAGTTGAAAAATGATGAACAACTGGTATTCATTTAATCTTCTTGCATTGATATGGACACAAGATAGTCATTGATACACTTTTATGGGTCGCCTCGTTCATAGAGGGAATGCCTTCGGCATAATAAAAAATATATAATTACAAAATAGAGGCTATGAATAGGGGCTCCACATTGAAAGGTAGAGTGGAGAAAATAAAAAGTAAATGTTTTCTTGCATGAGTAGTAGGCCACACCATGATAAGGAAGCTAAAAAATAATCCAAGATTATAAAATAATGTCACATGAATCAATAAAATGTAGGTTTTAAAAACAAAAATAAGAAGATAGAGAGTTCCATCTAGATAAGGGATTTTAGGTTGAAGAATAAAAATTCATAGACAATGTTAAGAAGGGGATACCATTTAGAAGGTAGAAGGGTAGTTGGAGACCAGAGGAACCCATGCCAAACTTCTAGTGCATATTTAAATGCAAATAAAAAAAGAAGTGAGCCGGGGGTGGGTTGCGTAGTGGGAGAGTGAATTGGTAAATAAGTAACAACCATAGAGTGGCTCATGAGAAAAGACACATGCAAGAAATTAATCATAGAATAGGGGCATTGCATAGTGAGAATAAAATAAGAATGCAAGAGAACAACAAGGGTGTGTGTTAAAGAGGAAAGAGGAGTTGCACTATAGACTTTGGAAGTACTCAGGAAGAGATAATCTAGTGTAGAATGGAATTCCAAAAAAGGATCCAAGACAAGATGAAAAGGAAATACAGATTGTGAATGCTTTGTCTATGGATTATGCATTTGAATAAATAAATTTGAATTATCTTTCGTAATTGAAAGTAAGTTGGAGCTTTTTGGATTATTTTTTGTGTAAATTTAAAAATTAATTTTAATTGACAAATGAAATTACCAATTTAAATTTTAATTAGTTGTGAGTTCATGAAATAAAGAATGGAAATTTGGTAATCTGTGGAATTGAAACAAGGAGTATTTATTTGTTGCAAGTCTTGGGCAAAGTATTTGGTGTAGGAGCACCTTGCTCATTAAATGCCTTCAAAAGGAAAATGTGTAAAAGTTTCATTTTAAAATGTAAAAAATGTGAACAAGGTCACATGTGGTCATATTTTATGTATTTGATTCTTTAATAGGTCTTAGGGTGGTCAAAAAGTTGCAAAATTTGTAACATTGCAAAATTGCAAAAGAAGGTGAAGGGTCATCTTGTTGTAAAAGATGGTTAGGTAGTTGAATATGAAGGGGTGGTTGATCTACTTGATAGGAACACTTATTTAAGGCTTGTAGAGGGCGAGAAAATGGTAATGCTTTGTATTCTTGAAGATTTAATATAATACAAGTACCCTGTTTTCAGGAATTTATGTGTTCTTTCTATTATTCATCATCTTGTACGGTCTTCACAATAGTTCTAGTTTCTAAATATTATTTTTCTTGATAGGATAGGGAGTTACCTTTCATTTGAATCCATTAAGTATATCAATTGTTTGAGCAACTTTTTTGTGGTTCGGTCTGAAACCCTTCACATTGGGGTTTTGAGAGTCAAATAAGGAATTAATGACTACTCCACCAAATTAGGCCATGTGGATTAGTGGAGTAGGTTAATATTAGGTTTTTTTGATTGTCTTGTGTGATGGAAAGTCAAGGGAAAGCGAGAATACTAAGATGAAGGTGTTGCTATAGGTGTTATCCATGCAAGAAAAGGTGTTATAGTTAAGGGTTTGTGGAAATAGATTTGGCAGAGGCTTAAATACAATTTCTAGAGAATATGCAAACTTATTTAAACATGTTTGAAGTAGTGGCAAAGCATCTTGTGGGGTGGAGTACATTCCTAGGAGCATTAACAGGCCTAACACAAAGTTTTGAGATTGGTCACTTATGGAAAGGTATAAGTGTTCAAAAGTTGATTGTTTTTGTCATTTGAAACATATTTTAAGACTGTTTATAGGCATTGAGGATGGGTGATTAGTTTAAAGATGTCTTGCTTTATATTTTCAGCTAAATTGAAGGCTTATTCTATGGGATAGTCATTTTTTCAGGTGAAATTTACATAACAACCTAATCAAAGTTTTTGATATGTGATAGTAGATCAAAATTGGTTATGGAATATACTTTGGGTTTGTGAGTATTTCATGTGGTATAAAAAGTATACCCAATTTAAACACATGTAAACCTATTAGCTAGTGGTGTGTTGACTGCTAGAGAGAGTGAATTTGAGGAAATGGTTAAATGAGTGGATGTTTACGTTTGAAACTATCTTAGTGATGTTGTTAAGGAAGTATCAGTGCCTAGACAAAGATTAGAAAGATTTTTTTTAGTTTTGGAAGGTTTGATAAATATGAACCTAATATGCAAAATGGTGTTTGACTACAACAGTTAAAGAATCTGATGGTTTAGTATTTTGTAAGTGGATTTTTAGTTTATTTCAATCAAAAATAAGAAGATTACAATGTCTTGGAAGTTTGGTATAGTTTGGGATTAAAGGTTTGTTAACATGTTGCCTTCTAGCAAAGTGGAATCTTGGTAAATGGGCTTAAGTTATGAATGTTGAAGCTATTGAACGTTTAGTGTTCTTTAATCAGGTTATTGTTTTGATTCTAAAAAATTGGTGATGATTGAGTTGTATTGAAGTCCGATAAGGGTTTAGAGGCAAGTTTTGATGTTTTGTGGCTTTGTGGAATGAAGAAACAAGTGAAAATATATGAGATATTGATGAAAGGTTAAGTGAATCAATGGCGTTTTGTATTTGATCTTCTCAATTTGAGTTTGGATTAGAAGTACCCTTAATTGTTTGAGGTTGTTGGTAGATGCTCTTGCATCAATTGGTATCAAAGCTAGTTGATTCTAAGGATTTGTTGAATTGGTAGTTTGCTAAAGTTGGTTTGTTGAGTTGTTGGTTGGTTGTAGGTGCTTGATCCATCTAAGATGCAAAGAGAAAGTCCAAGAGACTAGGTCAAGAAAAGAGGAGACACCTAGGTGAGGCAAAGAAGTTTTCTGAGTTGGTGAGTTGTGTGGTAAGGCAATAAGGTAGGTGGATATTTGTCTAAAGAAGCACTTGAGGTTGCAACCATTTGAAGAATTAAAAATCAGTTTGAGAGTACTCCACTGATGGGAGTAGATGAAAAGGTGATTGGTCAAAGAAGGTCAAGAGAAGTAATGGGGAAGGACAGTCATGTGTCCTTTTGAATGAAAATAATTATTGTGAACTTGATGACAAAAAGAGAGAAAGAGAAGGTAGAGATGAAGAGAAACTTGAAGAAATGTGGAACCAAGACAAAGAAAAAGAGCATGATTTCAAGAATCATCAATTCAAGGCAAGCAAAAGAGAAAGAAAAGTTGACACAACATGTTTCCAAGGGACTTGGAAAGATTTTGTTGGTTGGTTGTATGGTGTAGGAGCACCTTGCTCATTAAATGCCTTCAAAAGGAAAATGCGTAGAAGTTGCATTTTCAAATGTAAAAAAGGTCACATGTGGTCATATTTTATGTATTTGAGTCTTTAATAGGTCTTAGGGTGGTCAAAAAGTGAAGGTTTGCAAATATGTCAAAAAGTTGCAAAATTTGTAACATTGCAAAAATTGCACAATTGCAAAATTGCAAAAGAAGGTGAAGGGTCATCTTTTTGTAAAAGATGGTTAGGTAGTTTCATATGAAGGTTTATTCAATATACTTGATAGGAAAAAATATTTAAGGCTTGTATAATGCAAGACAATGGTAATGCTTTGTATTCTTGAATATTTAATATAATAAAAGTACCCTATTTTCAGGAATTTTTGTGTTCTTTTTGTTATTCATCATCTTGTATAGTTTGTATAGTAGTTCAAGTTTCTAAATATTATTGTTCTTGATAGGATAGGGAGTTATCTTTCATTTTAATCCATTTAGGAAGGAATCCATTAAGTATAGCAATTGTTTGAGCAACTTTTTTGTGGTTTGGTCTAAAACCCTCCATATTGGGGTTTTGAGAGTCAAATAAGGAATTAATGACTACTCCACCAAATTAGGCCATGTAGATCGATGGAGTAGGTTAATATTATGTTTTTTTTATTGTATTGTGTGATGGAAGGTTACGAAAAGCAAGAATACTAAGATGAATGTGTTGCTATAGGTGTTATCCATGGTTTTCCATGCAAGAAAAGGTGTTATAGTTAAGGGTTTGTGGAAATAGCTTTGGTAGAGGCTTAGATATAGTTTTTGGAGCATATGAAGACTTATTTAAACATGTTTGAATCAGTGGAAAAGAATCTTGTGGAGTGGATTACATGTTCTTAATAAACCCTCATTCCTAGGAGCATTGATAGGCCTAACATAGAGTTTTGAGATTGGTGACTTATGGAAAGATATAAGCGTTCAAAAGTTGATTGTTTCTGTCATTTTGGAACCTATTTTAAGATTTTTTATAGGTATTGAGGATGGGTGATTTTTTTAAAGATGGATTGCTTTGTATTTTCGGCCAAATTGAAGGCTTATTCCATGGGACAGTCATTTGTTCAGGTGAAAATTACATAACAGCCTAATCAATTTTTTTGATATGTGATAGTAGATCAAACTGGGTTATGGAATATGCTTTGGGCTTGTGAATACTCCATGTGGTATAAAAACTATACCTGATTTAAAGACTTGTAAACCTATTAGCTAATGGTGTGTTGAATGTTAGAGAGAGTGAATTTGAGGAAATAGTGAAATGAGTGGATGTTTATGTTTTGAAACTATCTTAGTGATGTTGTTAAGGAAGTCTCAATGCTTGGACAAAGATTAGAAAGCAATTTTGTAGTTTTGGAAGGTTTGAGCAATATGAACCTAATATGCAAAATGGTGTTTGACTGCAATAGTTAAAGAATCTGATGGTTTAGTATTTTTTAAGTGGATTGTCGGTTTATTTCAATCAAAAACAAGAAGATTACAATATCTTGGAAGTCTGGTGGAGTTTAGGATTAAAGGTTTGTTAACATGTTGCCTTCTAGAAAAGTGGAATCTTGGTAAATGGGCTTTAAGTTGTGAATGTTGAAGCTATTGAAGGTTTAATGTTCTTCAATCTGATTATTATTTTGATTCTAACAAATTGGTGATGATTGAGTTGTACTCAATTCTAATAAGGGTTTTGAGGCAAGTTTTGATGTTTTGTGGCTTTGTGGAATGAAGAAACAAGTGAAAATATATCAGATATTGATGAAAGGTTAAGTGAATCAATGGTTTTTTGTATTTGATCTTCGCAATTTGAGTTTGGGTCAAAAGTACTCTTAATGGTTTGAGGTTGTTGGTAGATTCTCTTGCATCAGTATTGCCTAATTAAAATTTTGAATTTGTGTGAAGATTTGGGTTTGAATAGTGAGGGTTGTTTTTTTCGTCTATGTCATGCAATCAGAAGATTTAGTTTTGGACTATGCTAAAAGTTAAAATCCAAATCAAAGATATATTAGAGAAGATAATGATAGTGCAATGATATTTATTCAGTCATAATAAATTGAATATTTTTTAGGCTTTACCCACTAAGGATGCATACATAGACTTTTGTAGAATCTAAACAAACATATTAAAATTAAAATATAAATAAGTGTCATGAATCAATAAATATGGATCAACTTAAAAAACTTAAGGATGTCGGTTTTAGAATGTCAAAGAGGCTATTTTGGAGTGATTTTTATTGAATAATTTAATGATTGTATCACACTTTTGAGTAGGATCACTAGTAAAAAATTATCCATGGATGTAATAGTTTATCTCAAATTCCATATTTGAAAAGGATTTTGTTAACCAAGACATAATAATAATTATGTTGGAGATTTGTCAGTGTTTTCATTAGTGTTGTCATTAATTTCAACCTCCAATATGGTTAGGGAGATTGTTGGATTTTGTTGCACTATGTTGGCATTAAGGTTGTTATTTGATGTCAACCTCTAGTGTGGTCATGTTGAGAAATTTTTGTGGTATTAAACAAGTGTTTCAAATTTTGTAGATATGTTGAGCAGGTGTGTAGTTTTGTTGATGCAACTAGTTCACTTGGTTTCCAAGTTCTTTTGATAAATTTTGAATAAAAGAGTGTGTAGTGTGACAAAAGTGTGTTAAGTGTTGTGCTTCACATTTATTCATGGTTGAAGATATGCTTGTTCAGTTTAGATGTGATGATCAAAAGTGTTTAGAGGTGTTATAATATCTAGACTTTTGATTTTTGGATCGTGTAGTAGTGGAAGTTGTGTTTGATAGTGTGTTTCCTGTGAAAAGGTTATCTATGAGAAATGAGATTTTTCTGAATTTCTCCACATTGAGGATTCCTATCTTGCAAATTTGGGAATGTGTTGATATTGTTTTTTCCTACCTTTCCTTAGAGTTTGTAGTGTTCAACTGCTCTGCAAGCTTGGATTCATAAGTTGTGTTCTGTGGCAGTATGTTTGATTGAATAGAATGAATGTGTTCTTCAGTTTCATGTGGTTATGTTAGCATTGCTAAATATTTTGTAATGTAGAAATTGTATCCCTTTACATTTTCTCACTTGTTTGGGCCCTCCTTTTTAAATGGACTCAATAATGCCTTAATTTAGTGTTGATAAATGTACCTATTTACATATACACACTTATTTGGGCCCTCTTAATTAATTGAGCTTAATTATGCCTTAATTGACCTCTTTAATTTATTTTCAAACCTTTTTAATTACATTTTCTGAAGGGGAAACCTAACATTAATTAATGCCTAAAAATAACTCTTTACATTGAGCAATGTGTGTCCTAGGTTTATGGACCTGGGACCCATTCACCCATGGGCGAATGGATCCCCCCTAAACCTTAGGACCTAAAATTAAATTATGTTTCTGACTGTATTTTACCATTTCTAAATCTATCATTCAATGTTAGTTTGTAATATTTGAATTTCAAAAAATTAAGGATATATACCTATAAATACAAGGTTATTTCACTAATTTTCACCTAGTAATTTTATGAGATATCAAGAGCACTTTCAAGAAAAATTAAAGGCATTCAAGATCAGATATATCAAAGATTTATTGTAGCATTCAAGATTCATTCATCATGTCAAAGTATTCTTGTATCATGCATGTTTTTGGAGCTAACATTGTGATGTACGTTTCATGATTAAGTCAAGCATTCAAAGCATCGTTTCAAGAAAGATTTAAGTGTGAAGATCCACATCCAATTCAACCATTTCATGTAAGTTACAGACCTCCTAAGATCTTCATTGTCAATATTCCATTCAAGGGTTTGTTGAGCGATAATGTAGCTTTTTTCATTCTTCATTCCCTCTTTTATGTTTTATTTCAATTCAAGGTTTGATTACCAAAACGGGGTTTGACCAAGGCAAACCCCTATTCACCAAAAACAAACATTTTTCTCTATTGTGTGTGTGATTGCAAGTTTAGTTTGAAGACTTCAAGAATTTTTGAAGATCATGATTTACAAAGTTGTCAAAGTTGCAAAATTTGTCAAAAAAATTGTCATCTCATGGAAACTAAGATCCCAAAGTCATTTCTAACATTCTAACTGTAAAACCTGGAAAATTGGAAGACTCAAATCTGCATCAAAGGCTCCTAAAATTTATAGAAAAAACCCTGCACTTGGACCCATTAGCCCATGGCGAATGAGTCTCAGATCAGCTTCTAGAAAGCACTTTTGGTGACTGGTACATAAGTTTCTACCCTTCTCAGATCTGCAATCTATTTTTAAGTTCTTCTAGTATTGAGTTTAATACTATTGTTTCAAGTGTTAGATTTCATTTTGGTGTTGATTTTCTATTTTTAGTTTTTCTCCCCAAAGAGTTGTTTGATTTTGACCCACATCCTTCAGTTGCAAAGCAATATGAAGATTCTCACTTTGAATTATTTCACCTAAGGGTTGATAATCAATTCATTGTGTGGATCTCATTTCCTAATGAAATAAAGGAAAATAGGTATATCTATTATCATATTTGGCTCACCCACCACCTTTTACCACCCTATTTTTCTTTGTTTCAATTTGATGAATTTGACATGAAAGCATCATACCTTGTTGATTTTTAGTCCATTTTCAGCCCTAGATCTAGGTCTTTCATTCATTTGCATTACATTGTATCTCATTTAGGGTTATTTACTTGCCTTAGTTAGCATCTCTTTTAGGTTTTTAGGTTTGCATTTCTGCATTCTTTAAAATTTAGAAAATTCAAAAATCTCAATCATTTTGCATAGTGTTTACATAACATTGCATAAGAAGTCATTTACATTTGAAAATTGAATCAAAATTGCATCTCAAATTAGGTCCTTTTTCTTGTGATTTGGCACTATTTTGCACTTGCATTTAGACCTCATTTTAAAAAAATTTGAAACTATAACTCACTATCTAAAACCATAATCTAAAAACCATAAAAAATCATCACATAAATTTGTAAATTAATTATTAAAAACCCTGAAGTGGGACCCATTCACCCATGGGAAAATGAGTCCCTGATTAGGGCTTTTCCTGAATTTTTGAGCATTAAAATCATTGTTTCTACATTCTCTATTTTTGTATTTAGTTTGTTGTATTCAGATTAATTTATCAAATTCGATGCATTATTTGAATTCAAAATTGCATCTAAAAGACATCATTTTCAGGTTTTTGTATAGCATAATCATAAATTTATCTTACTTTAAATCTGAAAATTGCTTGCATTACACTTTGCATTCTAGGCTATTTGTTTGCATTTTACCTCTTATTCATTTTGGGTGCACCTTGGATTTGTGAAACTTGTATGAGCTTCACAACTAGGTTTCCTATTGCCAATACAATCATGATATGTAGATCAAGAATCATGTCATGTCACGATACATCACTCACCGTGGACCTTGGGTTATCTAACTCTTTCACTCAAAGTGTTGACACTAATAAATAGACTAGGGATCATACCCTTAACACTTCATTTCCCATGACTTCCCTACCTACACCTAATTTGATTGATGTTGATACAATGATTTCTAATTTCCCTCATGAGAACCTTATGAAAATGGATGGAGAATTAGAGAAATTGTACAACTTTATAAGTTATAAGCCCATTGCCACTCATACAGTTCCTATGATACAAAACATAAGATATTTACTTAGAACTAAACATGGAATAGAAATGGTGGCTAGCCTTAACCACCTCCTAAAACATCACATAATAAATCAAGAGAAGAACACTATAAATCATCCTATCAACTTTATTGAAGTTCAACCTCATAAGGGCCTAACAAAAATACCATTTGGCATTGCTTTCTCACAACATGCCATAATTAAACATGCACCTAATCTGGTCCTTTTTACATAGTTGGAAGAATCACTGACAAGCCTATTAATGGGATATTAATTACTCATTTGTGTAGATAATTTGATCACTGAACAATTCTTATTTGTGCATGATATTTATCAAGATACTTATGAATAACTGAAAGCATGGATCAAAATGCATAATGGTTTTTCTTTCCCTATGATAGGTTCGATAACTCTTCCTTTGAAAGTTGGACCAAAAAAATATTATGTGTCTCATTTCCCATCATCCCTTCGTCAAACCAATTTCATGTGAAGTTAGGCTATCCATTGCTTCACTCCATGAATGTTGTCTCGGCGGTTGTGCATAAATGTTTAAAGTTTCCATTTGGAAATGATATCTTTACTATGCATCACATTGGCTTTAATCCTATGTCTTCCTATGGGAATTTCTCATTGGATTTCTTTTGGCTCAAACCTATGGAACCTATTAGGCCTCGCGAGGAATTATTTTTCAAATCTTATCAAAAGTTTAACACAAAATGCATAACAAAATTATCCCTTAGCAATATTCCTTAGGCCATGATTGAGCGTCCTATCCTTGATGAAACCATGATTGAACCAAAATCCCTTCACATAGCAAATCCTCCACCTACTTATTATAAGACACCATGAGATAACCAAATAAGTCTCGTTGTGCCTCCTAAAATCAAACAAGTTTACAAAGATAGAGAGAAAGTGGTTGAACAACCTCCCATGGTTCATTCCATTCCTCCCTTAAGGGAAGAAAAGAAACCTATGGTTGATAAACCTGCTCCTACATAATCACAACTTGAAAATTGAATGAAAAGGAATCGAAATGCTAGAGAGCATTGGAATAGACACTGTGCTATTGCTTGTTTGTTACAAGAAAAAGAAGAAAATAACAACATAGAAAATCAAAATCCCAAATTACCTCAAGCAATGCATGATTATTCTACACCTTTTATCGAAACAAGAAACAAGAACCCTCTATGGATATTATCATTAGGCCTTCTATTTTGATTAACTTGGATGATGATAATGAAATCACAAAAATTTACTATTTTCCTCTTCCATGAGTTTGATTTATAAAAATCATGATGATCCTCCTACAAATCTAGTGATTCACCACGTGTTGAACTTGGTGATTTTCCTAGTTTGGGACTTGATATTATCCCTTTTGCTAGTTGTCTTCCTTTTGCATATGATGAACAAGATTTTGATGTAAACAACCTACTATAGGTTGAATCACATGTGCCTTAGTAGCCTTGTCTTTGTTTTCTTTTTCATGTTCTTTTTGTGATTGCATGTGCATAATGTGATCCCCTGAACTATTCTATTTGATGTGTCTTCCTCTATTTGTACCTTCATTCTTCTATATGTCATAAACCCTTTATCTTTTCTTTTGTCTTATTTTTTTCATTTTGGGGATGGTGCAAGGCATCAAGACATTTAGGTCTCTTCCATGTTGAATTGAAAAGGTTTTTATTTTTTTTCGCTCTTTATGTGTCATTCTTCCTATTCCATGATTTATTTGGGGAATTATGATGTTTCCAAGCTCTATAATATCATTATAGAAAATACATGTGCTAACCCTGAATCTGTGGATCCCTTATGTGTTTGGGATTTCATTTTGGGGGCAACCCCTTCCTTTTCATGACTTAGCTTCATTTGGAAACATATGCTTGACATAGGGCTTTCCAAATAAGCTCTCATGTCTTCTTTATTGTTAGCATTTATCATTTCTACTTTAAAGTAATTGCTCAGAATGTGGTGTTAGAAATTTATTTAAAGTGGGAGCATACATTGGCATTTCATTTTTGGAGATCTTTGGACTATTCCTTATCTTTCATTGTTATATCTTCTTACTTCTTGCAATGTCTCTTCTTATTGGCAGTGACAATGGGTTTGATGTCCTCCAAGAGTGACCTTTCTTGGCATACAAATTTTCTCTTATTGGTGATGCTACACATTGCATTCCCTAAGTTCTGAATCTTTTATCCTAGACTTGTCCTCTCTTGGATACATTAGGCACGATCTTCCCTAAGAGGAGACCTTACATGAACTAAGAAAAACCCCTTTGAACATGTATTATCCTATTTGCATTTTTTGCATAAGTATTTAGCATAACACAACTTGCTAACCTTGTGAAGCTCGAAGTTACAACCCTTTTTCATGGCCACCAAGCATAATGCATGTTTCTTGCCTATGGAGCCTTGTTTCTTCATAAGTCCTTAGCATAACACAATTTTCTAAGCCTTATGAAGCTCGAAGTTCATATTGTGTGATTCCTTATTAAAGTTACTAGAGGTATAATTTTGGTATAGCATGGGAGCCTAATAAGATTCTCTCATTTTCCACCCTTGGGGGCTCACCTAGTGGACAATGGATTTTCACTAGCCCATGTGAGTGTGTTGTTGTTTACATAATGGACAATGAGTTCCACTTGTAAATTTTTTTGGACAAACAGCTGAGGTGTGTTCCACATCACGTTGGATAATCAAGGCTTGATCTACCCTTTTTCATTTTCTCTTTTTCTCATTCTTTGAGTCTTTGGAATTGTATGATTATCTTGTCATTATTGCATACATATATATGTTAAACATAGGCATGTGTCTCTTTGTGCCGTTGTTGGTTTTTCCATGAGATCCTAGATCTTGGAGGCTTGATCATCCTCCTTGATATTCTTCATCTTATCCTCCCAAATATTGTACAATTAGACCTCTCTTGACTATCTAATTTAGTGTGAGTTTGATGAAAGGTCATCCTCTCACTAAAGTGGGGGCTAAATGTAGTGTAGAAAAATGTATCCCTTTACAGTTTATCACTTGTTTGGGCCCTCCTATTTAAAATGGACTTAATAATTCCTTAATTTAGTGTTGATAAATGTACCTATTTACATTTACACACTTATTTGGGCCCTCTTAATTAATTGATCTTAATTATGCCTTAATCAACCCCTTTAATTCATTTCCAAACCTATTTAATTGCATTTTCCGAAGGGGAAACTCGACATTAATTAATGCCTAAACATAACACTTTACATGTTGAGAAATGTGTGTCCTAGGTTTATAGGTTCGAGACCCATTTGCCTATGGGTGAATGGGTCCTCCCTAAAATTTAGGACCTAAATTTAAATTATTTTTTTGGTAGTATTTTAACATTTCTAAATCTATAATTCAATTTTGTCTTGAGATATTTAAATTTTGAGAAATTAAGGATACATACCTATAAATACAATGTTATTTCACTAAGTTTCACCTAGCAATTTTATGAGATTTCAAAGGATGGTGAGGCCCCTTGAGGAACCTTCAACAAGAGAAAGAAAAAACTCTACAGAAGACCAAAAGTTTTAAAAAATATAATAAAAATTAAACTCTACTATCTTAGTTTCCTTAATCATTAGAATATCCACCTTATTTTCCACAATACACAACTTTAATAGGTGCTTCTTGAAAGGATTGTTTATACATCTTATATTCCAAGAGAGAATTTTCATAGAAAACAAACAAAACACACTTTATTGACCCAATAACCTCAAACAAGGAGGGGTCAACCCATGTTGGAGATGAATATCATTTATTTTTAGTTTTTGGGCCTAAAAAATCTATATTCATTTGTTTTCCAATAGGCACATCCCTTGCTACCTCTCTTGCATGAGTGTCCCTATGATTAGGTATACCTTGCTTGCTTTCTCCACCCACATCGGACTTATTCCTTTTATTTTGCTTCTAATTCACTGAAGTTCATTCTTCCTCCTCATGACCAACTATATTCTTGCTAGGGGAGAATGATCAAATCCAAACCCAAACCCCAATAAAGTAAGCGAATATTTAATTACCAATTCAATTTTTTGTCTAATATTTTTCATAATTTTATTTTTGAGAGAATATAAGGGGGATTTCATTTATTATTAGATAGTTCACCTTAAAGGATGACTTGAATTGATCAAATTGAAGGTTTTTGATTAAGGAAAAAATAGGTTTTGAAGGGGCCCCGAAACCCTTTAACAAAAAATAAGAGATAGATATAGCATGAAAAAGTACATATCAAAGAACAGTAAGTTGCCAAAGAAGATCAAAAAAGAACTAGCCCATGGGCAACACCATAAAAAACTAACAAAGACCCAACAAAAGTACAACCACTAGACCAAATTCCTCAGGATGTTCGATACCTCTTGCTCCAGTTTTTTCATATTTAACGTTGCTTTCTTTATCTCCTAACTATTGACAAGGGCCTTTTCATCCTTTCTCTTCAGGTTCACTCTAGTTCTTTTGCTCAGACCGACACCCTCCACCTTGCTTTGCTCTTTTCAACGTCCAGATCCACAACAATCTTCTCCTGATAAACCTTCTCCAGATTATCAACAATCATATTCATTGTGTTCCCAGTAGATTTTAAAATATTGTGGCTCATTTCCATCACCATCTGGATAGACTCTTTTATATTCTTAAGCTTGTCCTCCATAACAGAAAGCTTATCATCATGGTTACTCTTAAATTGCTAAAGATCTTCAATTTTTTTGTTGAGGTAGTCCACCATGTATTTATTTTCTTCCTCAATCCATAAATTAGTGGCCCTATCTTTGTCTCTTGTTGTGTGGTCAATCAAATTAGGCCCTTCCAAATTGTTGTTAATAGCCCTCTGTTTCACCTTAATTTCCTTAATCTCAAAAAACACCCATCTCATTAATCTGAAAAAATCCACAAACCCATTATGAGCAATGGCAAGGATATCAACATGAAATTCACATTGGGCTTTGAAGTAATGGTCATCTACCTTGAAATCACTAAGAAAATGAGGCATGTCCTCTTTGTCAGTGGTAGGTCAGCTAGAATATTCCAATGAGGGGGTCTATTGAGAATTATCCTTATTAGTATCATAGGAGGAATCCTCCAAATCCTTTCTTTTAACCTTCTCATGGGGGGAGACAATAGATTTTCCTTTCACCTTAGATATAGCATCTTCAGAACCTGGGAAAAGAATCTTAACTCTACTTTTAGAGGTCATAGAACTAGGTTTAGAGGGGATGCTAGCTTTCATCTCGCCTTTGCTACTACCCTTCGCTAAAACCTTCGAGGGTCGGTCAGCCTCATCCTCCAAATCCATTTCCCATTCTTCATTTTTCATGTAGCTAGTACCTATTTCATCCTTAGTAGAAATAGAGTGGGGATAAGGGGACAATTGGGACAGAGCCAACATAGCTTTAAAGTGCTCAAAAATTAAGACAAGCAAGCCCTCATGAAGGATAGGATATCTAATAGGTTTCATGCTATGGTCATTAAGGTTGGCATTCAAAGAGGTGGAAAGATAGAAAGGGAAAGAAACCCTTACCTGATGTTGGAAATGGTTGAGGAGCATGAAATGGTAGCCAAAGACCCTAGTGTATCTCCCATCCAGAGTGATTTATTCCATGCTCAGCTTCTACACATCCTGCTAGAGCAATTTAATATTCTTGGAGTTGATCAAACTGAAGGTTAGTAACTTGATTTGGGGATATTTTTCCCCAAATATATCCCCAAATATTTGAAAGAGAGAGGACTTAAGAAAGCAAGACCTTATATGGCTCTTGTACCACATCTTCCTCTATGACATGATCCTTGAGAGAACAAACCTTAAATTTTTGACCCAAGTGCTAATTTGAAATAAATTCTTCTATCTCCCCCTTAACAGATTGTCAAAAGGGACAACAGTATCATTGTATACCATGTTTTTAAAAAAATTTGACACCCTTTAGTTGTCTTCACTATACCATGTTTTTAAAAAAATTTGACACCCTTTAGTTGTCTTCACTAAGGAGCCAACAATTCCAAGAGGAATGATAGGATCAATGTGAACCTCCTAAGGCTCATAAGGTAAGGCCATACAATAACCACTCTTTGAAGGATGGAGGTGTTGGAATATGGCTTCTAGTGTTGTCATTGATGGCAACCTAATTCATTCATCCGGTCCACAGTTTAATATTGGTTCATACCATCAAAACAGAATGAAGAATATGGTATCCTATTAAAGGAAAATGTGTTGATTTGTATACTTCACCAGACTATTATTTTGAGTTGTGGATCTTAGAGAAAGTTATGTTGATATTCATACTACCTTATTCAAGAATTATCTTGATGCACATTCACTGGTGTACGATCTAGGAGATCCGATGCATTGATCTTTTGGTTATCTGTGCTAGAAGGTCGACTTGAGAAATATAGTCATTGTGGATGTCTAAGGATTAATTGATTAAATATTTTTGTGTTTGAACATGTTTATTTGGGTCCCTACTATGATATGGTTGACTATGGATAGTGCGCATAAAGATTTAGTTGATGATCTAGTTGATAGTTGAAAAACACTATATGTTTTATGAAAGCCAACATATGAATGATCAAATATCTGATATAGGATATATGAGATCAGTTTTACCATTTTGACATGTGTGAATGTGTGAGATGCGAAATATATTAGTATGTTGTGCATAATTTAGAAGGATAATAGTGCAAATTTATCTATGTATGAATTTATGATGTGAAGTGCAGAAAAGAGAAAAATCAGACAGAAGGTCCAAAATCTTATTTATGAGCCTAATCGGAATTGTAACCTGACATGAATAAATGCTATTAATTTAGTTCAAACTTTTAGATGGTTTTAATTTGAACATTTTGTAAGGGAGTGAGCCTTTCCATTTGAGCATTGAGATCTAGGCAATGCACATGAATGCAAGTGCATTCCCTTTTGTAAAACTTATATTTGAGTACTCAAATTATGGATTGACCTCCATCATGGTTTTTCCCCTAACAGTGTTCGCTTGAATCCAATAATTGGTATTAGAGCTAGTTCCTCATAAGAAGTTTAGCAGCTTGAGTTGGATCTTGGAATAGAATCTGATAGCCTTGAACATAAGCTTTTGGTGGAACTTGATGACCTTGATCAATCTAAAGAAGAAGTTTGAGAATTGAAAGAAAATCTTAAGGATGTAGAGAAATTCATTCAGACATTGAAGGATCATATTGTTAAATCTAGCAAGAAGAGGAAGGATTTGTGTGATTAGATTAAACAAAAAGAGAGTGAAAACATGGATGATGCTCATCTGAATCAAACCATGAAGGAAATAATTGAAGAATGTGAAAAGCTTTCCAAATACAATGCTACCCTAAAACATGAAAAGGAATTTATGGTGATGAAGCTGACTAACGATATTGAAGAAAGGAAGAAGAATGAGGAGAAGCTTGCTATATCCTTAAAAGAAAAATCAGATGAATACAAAAGAGTAAATGGAGAATTCATTCAGATAGAAAGTGAGCTGCTACAATCTAGAAACAATGAAGAAGAAATTGAAAAATAGAGTGTTATTCCCAGGAATGAACTTACTACTGCAAATGAATACAAGGAGAAGTTTAGGATTAGCTCAGTAAAGCTTGATGAGTTGAATCAAGGACATAAGAGTGGAAATGACAAGTGAGGTCTTGGATATGAAAAAGGAGAAAGCTCTAGATCTAGACAAAAGAATTTCAGGAAAGGAAACTAGATGAACAAAGGTGGAAGGTATCTGATAAGACAACCTAATGCTCAAAAGTTTAATGGATAGTATTTTATTGCAATAAATTCAGTCATATGGTTGTTGAGTGTAGAAGTAAAATGAAATCAAGCAATTCATCATTTTTTTGTCAGTGATTCAATTGCAAAAATTTTGGTCATAAATCAATTGAATGCAGAAATATGTCAAACTACTCTATCAGTAAAAGGAATGTTGAATGTTATACGTGTGGAAGATTTGGGAATATTTCTAATCAATGCATATCAAGAATAAATCAATGGAACGATTGGTCTGGGCAAGGAAATACTATGTCCTACAATTGCAACAAACATGGTCACATTCCAAGATTCTACAGAAATAAAAATATGGATAGAAGAGGTCCGGTATACAAAGGCAGAAATACACATAAAATGATAAAGGGAAAGAAAAAGTGACTTAGGATGAAATAAGAGATCAAATGAAGAAGACATGGGTAAGAAAGAATGAGTCTAATGCTGGAAATTGCTCTACATCAGAACCTGCTTCCGGTAATCCCTCCATAAATTAATCTCAGGCCATTGGCCTAGCAGAAGTTTTTCAAGAAAATCCTTTTCCCCTATCTGTAGTTGGTACCACAATGCAATAGATTGTCAAAAATGTGTATCAATGATCTACAGAGGTGTTGGAAAACATTCAAAAGGAAATTCAAGAAAGCATAGGTCCGTAGAAGAATTTTTCTCTTATTGTTCGAGAAAATAGAGTATCCAAAAAATT
>CM021102.1:697154855-697169522 GCA_007115665.2 Sequoiadendron giganteum
CTAGAATAATTGGAGATCAAAGGGCATTGATAATCTCGACAATCAAGAATCTTGTGACAAGGTACATTGTGCACAAAGTATCATATAGTTTTTTTCAGAAACAGAGAAGGTGCAACCTTGGTTGGTGTAGTTTACATATGTCACAAAATGATAATGGAAGGTCGGGACTTTGACTTGTGTGGACTGCTAAAGGATCAACTGATGGAAAATGTGCAACTAACAAAGAAGATAGATTACCCTTTCAGGTTTGGTACTTTGATCATATTTTTAGTAATGTACTTCCTGAATTATCTACCAATGATCAACAATGTGGTGTGGAAAGTAAGTGAACCGATGTGCAAACAAATCTTCACATACTCTAAGAGTTTGGCTAACTGGGATCAAGAATTCAGACATCTCTTTAAAATTTTACTTGGAAAGTGTGGCTTAGTCAGTATTTCTCTTCTGATAAGAACACTTGAAGTTGGTTCCTCTTTCAGAGAGATGGAGAGAAAGTTGAAAAGAGAAAAAGAAACTGCTGAATATAGTCCTTCAGAATGCAAGATTCCTAAAATTGAAGGAAAAGTAAAGGAACAGGAAATTGTTGATATACTAGATGAGGAATTCGATGAAGAAACTGAGGACCCATAGGGAAATGAACTAGAATTAGCCGAATCATAAAAAGAAAAGGAAATGTCAGAAGCAAGTAAAGAAGAAGATGAACTGACAAAGGAGAAGCTACAACAACTTATTCACAAGGAAGGTGGAATGTAGAAAATTGCCAAATTATGGTCTATCAGACCCTCATATGATTAGGATATGATTCTAAGTGTTCTAATTGCTCATATTGTATAAAATCATATCAAATTGGAAAGTTTCCAGAATATCTTACCTGAAGAAATGATTGAATGCATAAAATAAATAATGGACTTTGTGTCTCAAGACAAAGAAGAAGGTGAAGTTATCTCACATTTGAAGGGGAAATTTAGGCTATCACTTACCAAATTGAAAAAGAAAATGAATGAGTTGAGGCGATGCATAAGTGCAACTAATAACATCTAAAAATATTGCATCCATTGGCCTCATGCAATTGGGAAATACAAAGAGAAATTGGAACATATTGAAACAGAGTTGAATGGGATTGGAAATTTTTTTGATATGTTTTAGGATCAGTATGGTACAATCAAGAAAAGGATTCAAGAGCTACATTCTAAGCACACAAAATTTCAATTCACTAAGAACACAATTGTGGACACTTTTTAGAAAGTGAAGGACCTAACTGAATATAGACTGGAACAAATGGTTGAGATAATGAGGAAAGGTGAGAATCTAGAAGATGCGATTACAATTCTGGAATCCATCACCAAGATTGTCAACAAGACATCTAAGAATAACAACATGATCATAATCATTGGGATTGCAATAAATGCTTGGAAGAGATTTCTTCTAGAGATGAAACAAAGTCACAAGATAATTTTCTAACTCGAGTAGCAGTTGTTATTTTTCAAAATTTTGAATCAGGTTTAAAGTTTTTGGGAGATTGAACACATGTTTTGGCATATGGTTTGTCATTGATGTCAAAGGGGGAGAGAGAGCAGTGAAAAGTGCCTCATCAATCTTAAGGGAAGCTATGTTTTGAAATTTTGAAGTTTGGTAGCATACTCATATTGATTATGACACTTAGTCATTTTTAACTAAGTGTTGCCATCAATGCCAAAGTGGGAGATTTTTGGCATATGGCTTCTATTGTTTTCATTGATGGAAACCTAAGTCATTTATCTGGTCCATAGTTTAATATTGGTTCATACCGACAGAACATAATGAAGAGCAGGGTATCGAGTTAAAGGTAAATATTTCGATCTATATACTTTACCAGACTATTATTTTAAGTTGTGGATCTCAGAGAAAGGTATGTTGATGTATGTACTACCTTAGTATCTTGATGCACATTTACTGGTGTACAATATAGGAGATTTGGTGCATTGATCTTTTGGTTATCTGTGCTAGAGGGCTGACTTGTTGAATATGTTGGACTCAAGCGAACACTAAGAGGGGGGGTGAATCATTGTTCAATTATTTTCAATAATATACATCCATTCAAAACATGAAAGCATTTCATTAGTGCATTAAAGAAAAATATGTATGCATTGAAAGTAAGCATCAATAAAAAAATGATAGATTTTTGTGTGGAAACCCTATTAGGGGAAAAACCACGATGGAGATTAATCGACAATTTGAGTACTCAAAGTATAGTGTTTATAAAAGGAATGCACTTGCATTCAGGCGCACTGCCTAGAGCTCACTGCTTAAAGATAAAGGCTTATTGCCTAAAAAATTCATATTAAAACCATCTGAAGAGGTGAACTAAGATGATAGCATCTAATAATGCCAGGTAACATTTCTGGTGAAGCTCATGAATCTTATTCTAGATCAACTCTCTGATTTTCCACTTTGTTCTGCCCTATTCTGCCCTTTACTACCCTTTACTGCTCTTCACATCAATTTTCCATTACTTCTCTGCTATGACTATCAATTCACACTTTATATTTAAATACCACTTCCATCTCACACATATCTCATGAGTCACACTTAAATTATGAAAGTAATCTCTAATATATATCCGCAAACAAAAACTAATTAATTTAATAGTTGGCTTCATACGATATTAAGATATTTTAACTTGTCAGCCAGATCCACCATAAAATATTTATGTGCATCCTCCAAAGTTGGTTAGGACCAAGAGAGGACCCAAACAATACTTAATCCAAAAATGAAACTTATAATTAATTTCATCTTATACATCTGTGAATTCCATCTTTGTCGGGTCGGCTTTCTAGTAGAGATAATTAATAGATTAATATACCATACCGCCTAGATCTCTTATCAATGAGTGTTAATCAAAACTAAGATACTACAAGATGCTACAAACCTTTTTCAAGGATTCATAACCCAAAATACCTATTTGGTGAGATGATTAGACCAACTTTTATACCTTTAACTAGATCTCTTGTTCTTTTCTCTGTTTTGTCGGTAGGAGCCAAAAGTAGTACTACTCATTCAAATGCAAGACTTGAGTTGCATGACCTGGGTTGCCATCAATGACAACACCTACAAGAAAAAATTCTTCGCCATATGCCAACAATCTCCCCCTTTGGCATTGATGGCAACACTTAGTGAAAAATGACTAAGTGTTGGAATTACTACAAGTATATTGCTAAATTGTTTACTACAGTTTTCTCCCCTTGAGGTTCATAAGGCATTTTTCACTACATTCTCTCCCCCTTTGACATGAATGACAAAGCTAGGATGCTATATGTCGAAAGGTTGACCAAAAAGGTGACAAAACAGGTGTTCAAAATCATCAATCCTGTAAGAAATGTGGCATATATACGCTTATAGTCCTTCTCCTTTAAACAAAATTGAAAAAAATTGAAAACACTTTGTTGCTTATATTTTTAGAAAATTTTCTTTTTGTTTTTCTTCACTTCCAGAAGAAACTTCTCCCAACTATCAATTGCAATTCCAATGCTAATGATCAAGCTGCTATTCTTGGAAATCTTGTTGATAATCTCAATGAGAGATTCAAGAATTGTAATTGCTTCTTCCAATTTTTCACCATTTTACCGAATTTCCACCAAATGCTCCAACTTGCATTCAACTAAATCTTTTACCTTCCAAAAATTCTTAGACAGTTGAATTTTTGTTTGAGCTACCTGCAATTCCCAGATTCTTCTTCTGATGACTCCATCTGGATCCTGAGACATTAAATTTTTTACCAATATCGTTTAGTTATGTCTCAATTTGATCCACCTTCTCTTTGTAATTGCTGACTGCATGAGGCCAATGGACACAGTAGTTGTAGATCTGTGTGTCTGAATTAAAGCACTTCCTTAACTCATTCATTTTATTTTTAAGCTTAGCAAGGGATTGTCTAAATTTCTCTTTCAGGTGAGAGATAATTTCACCTTCTTATTTTCCTTTGTCTTCAAGTCCATTGATTCTCTGCTACATTCAATCATTTCTTCAGGTAGAATATCCTTTAGACTTTCCAATCTTATCTTGCAATGCTCAATATAAGCATTCAGAACTTCTAAAATTAAGTCTTGATCATAAGATGGTGTGACTGACCATAACCTTGCAATCCTCTACATATCGCCTACCCTTTGGATAAGTTGCTGAAGTTTTTATTTTGATAGATCTTATTCTTCATTGTATTTTTCAATACTAGGATCATTTTCTAGTTTATTCTAAGGATCTTCCTCAGATACTTCATCCAGAATGTCCACAACTTCCTTTTCTTTCCTTTTTTCTTCAATCTTGGGAACTTTACTTTTCAGAGGGTTGTATTCAACAATCTCCTAACCTCTCTGTATACACCTAAAATTGGTATGGAGCATCCGATTAATTATTCTAATCACCTCTATTGTTGAATAAATAGAAATATTTATTTATATAGTTCACATTTAAATTCATCTTAATTAAATAAACAAGATTAAATACTTTATTTGATTTAATTATCAAATCCCTATTTTATTATATCACATCGATTCTAAATTAATTAAATAAAGATCAAAACACTTTATTGATTAAATTGCCATATTCTTCTGTTTAATTTAATAAACAACTATCCTATAGTTCGTTTTATTAAATTATTTATCCCTCTTTTGGTAATTTAAATAAATCAAAAATATTTGAATTAAAGCACAAGGAATATTCCATCTATATTCTCTCAAAAATGAATTAGATATCCTATGTCTAAACCATGTCTAAAATATGTCACAATTAATGCTTTGAAACTTCACGGGAAGTTTTGGTGAAAAATTCGAGACAAATTCCAAAATCTTCTCTCAATCCTTCCTCTTCTCTTGCCTGGTGTTTTCATGGGTAGAGACAATCACCAAAATTCTCTCAATCTCCTCCATCTTTCACCATTCAATCATCCAGATTGAATCCAAGCCTCTCAATGCTTTCCCTATGCATTTCTACAGCCAGGAATTCTATAAATACAACCTCATTGAAACAAGAAAAGGATCCCCAGGTTATCAAGTTTAATCTATAGAATTTCATCCAAGCATCCAAGCATTCAAGCATCCAAGCGTCAAGCAATCAAGTTTTCATAGCATGGCTGCCTCCTGTAGCTCTTCATTTGTCAATTTTCATGTTTAATCATTTAGAAATCATCATATAGGATTAGTTTCCTGTATTTAGCATCCATCTCGTTCTTTGAATTGTCATTTTAACAATCATAGTGCACTCATGATTTGAGAGTCATTTTGATTTAATAAATCTTTGGAGATAGAGAACAATATGATGCTTTCAGTAGATTATTGCTTTGAATTGATTTAATTTGATTTATCTTTGATAAAATGTCTTATTAAGAAGTGTTTTGTGTTTACACCTAATCCCACACTTACAATTTGGTGCCCACCGTGGGGCATTAACCCCAATTTTACAATTTTTTTGGAAAGGGCCACGCAGGTTCACGACGTGTTTTCTTTTGGCGCTTTTGTGCTCTGTTTCAGTGCTTCCGTAAAAAATTTCAGCTCTTTCAACTTTAGCGCTTCCGTCAACTGTTCCAGCGCATAGGTGATTTAGCGCTTCCATGGCAAACTTTGGCACTTTGGTGTCCTGTATCGATGCTTTTGTGTTTTAGCACATCAAGTAACTATTTTAGCGCTTCGGTGCAATATTCCAGCACTTTTGTAAAATCAGTCTGGATCCGAAGCGGCTGCGGCCAGATTTTATTTTTTTCACAATTGGGCTAAAATTTATCAATCCTAGGATAGTCACTTCTGGGTTTCTAAAATATATCAATCCTAGGGTAGCCACTTTTTTTTTTCTTAAAAGAAAATTTATCAATCCTAGGATAGTCACCGCATTTTTTTTAGTCCAATTTAAAAAGAACAACATGATTTCTGTGAAGCAGCACCTTCACATAGATTAGAAAAATTATTTTTGGGTTTAAAACAAAACAACTTATATGTTGTGCTTGTGGTGATTAGGCTTATGCTCTCCCCTTAACAGGGTGACCAAAGTGCCAGATTCACTTTTACTTCATGCTATTTACGCTTTATTAAATCCTTTAGAAGGCCTGTTGTAGTGGGAAAAAGTACTCACCCTACGGGAATGACCTAAGTGGGAACACCTAAAGCCAAGGATTCCAACCCACTATAATAAAAATGCAAGTTGTTGATGAAATTCCAACTTGACGGTAGTGAGCAAGATAACTGTATACACCTAAAAATGGTCTGGAGCATCCGATTAATTAATTACAAATTATTTGATTAATTATCCTAATTTCCTCTACTGTTGAATAAATCTAAATATTTATTTAATATAGTTCACATTCACATTCTTCATAATTTCTTCTAAATCTCGTCTTAATTAAATAAACAAAAATAAATACTTTGTTCAATTTAATTATCATTTCCTTATTTCAATCCATCACATCGTTTCTAAATTAAACACTTTATTAATTAAATTGTCATTATTCTTCTATTTTAATTTAATAAACAACTATCCTACAGTTCATTTTATTAAATTATTTATCTTTCTTTTGCTAATTTAAATAAATCAAAATATTTGAATTGTTGCACAAAGAATATTCCATCCATATTCTCTCAAGAATGAATTAGATTTCCTATGTCTAAACCATGTCTAATTTATGTCAAAATATGTCAAATTAATTGATTGAAACTTCACGGGAAGTTTTGGAGACAAATTTGGAATTTGATCTCTCAATCCTCTTCCATCAATCCTTCCTCTTCTCTTGCCTGGTGTTTTCATGGGTAGAGACAATCTCCATCTTTCTCTCAATCTCCTCCATCTCTCACCATTCAATTCTCCATATTGAGTCCAAGCCTCTCAAAGCTTTCCCTGGGCATTTCTACAGCTAGAAAATCTATAAATAAAGCCTCATTAAACCAAGAAAAGGATCCAGATAATCAAGCTTTTGCACTCTTACTCTGTAGGAATTCAAGCATCAAGCATCAAGCATTCACACATCAAGCATATCCAGCAATTCCAGCTTCAACCATGGCTGCCTCTTGTAGCTATAATTATCTATTTCAAATCAATATCATGCTACTTTAATTGATTTATCCTTTAGCATTACATTATCATCATCTCGTTCTTCAAATAGTCATTTTAATAGTCTTATTTTCTTACACAATCTGAGAACAATTTAGATTTAATAAATCTTTGAAGATAGAGAGCAATAAGACAATTTTGATTGATTACTTTGTTGAATTGATTCAATTTGTTTAATCATTGATATAATGTCATATTAAGAAGTGTTTTGATCTTATTCACATATTCACCACTTACAATTTGGCACCCACCGTGGGGCATTAACTCCGATTTTATCAAAATTGTCAATTTTCTGAAAAGTGTCACGCAGGTTCTCGGCGTGTTTTTCTTGTAGCGCTTCCGTTAAAAGTTTTAGCGCTTTTGGTTGTTGTTTTAGCGCTTTCGATTTTTAGCGCTTCCAGTCACTGTTTCAGTGCTTCTGGTTCATATTTCAATGCTTTTGGTTTTTAGCGTTTTCAGTCACTGTTTCAGTGCTTCCATGCCAAACTTTGGCGCTTCGGGGTACTGTTTCGACGCTTTCGAGTTTTAGCGCATCAGGTAACTATTTTAGCATTTCGATGTAATATTCCAGGCTTTTATAAAAGTCAGTCTGGATCTGACGCACCCGCGGCCAGATTTTAATTTTTTTCACAGTTGGACTAAAATTGATCAATCTAGGATAGTCACTTTCAAAGTTGGACTAAAATTGATCAATCTAGGATAGTCATCACATTCTTACAGAAGAAGTTAAAAAGAACATCATGATTTCTGTGAAGCAACACCTTCACATAGATTAGAAAATTTCTTTTTGGGCTTTTAAAATAGGACAAACTTATATGTTGTGCTTGTGGTGATTAGGCTTATGCTCTCCCCTTGACTGGGTGACCAAAGTGTCAGATTCACTTTTATTTCATGTCATTTACGCTTTGTTAAATCCTTTAGCAGGCCTATCGTAGTGGAAAAAAGTACTCACCCTATAGGAACGACCTAAGTGGGAACAACCAAAGCCAGGTTATCCAACCCACTATAATAAAAATGCAAGTTGTTGATGAAAGTCCAACTTGACGGTATAGGCAAGATAACCATCCCCAAAATCTTTGTTCTAAAGATTGGGAGGTCTCCTGAGGGAGTTTATCTATTCGCCACACCGAACGGAACCCTATCTACGAACCATAGAGTAGTTTCTCGCCAAGTCAGTATCCATACATTGTCATACTCGCAGTGCAAGGGGAGGGAAGAATCTGCCCCCAAGACACTCACCATATATTTACCAAGGACTGCTTGCTCAAGGGATTCGGTATCCACTTCCATCACTTTGAGTACGTGCCTGGCAATGACAAAAACACGGGCGCCCTCTAGGGGGTGACACTGCTGTGTGAGTCAACGTAATTCAAGATGTGGGCTGTGAGTATAATGATGACCTACTTGTCCTTAAGTGTGAGTCTATTTGATTTATGTACAAATTATTAAAACAACCAGTCAAAATCAATAAAGATCATTCGTGATTTTTTGAACATACACAATCTTTTCAGTTTTAAAACACTTATTCAAAATTGTTTGCCATGTTTTCACAAATTCATTTAAATCAGATTTAAAGATCATCTTGCAAACATCAAGTCAAAACAAATCAGAAAATCCATGTTGCGAAAGTGGAAGTCCACCACGTTTCTCAAAAGAAAAATCAAAGTCACAAAACCCAAGAAACCTCTTAGTTATCGAAATAAATTGAGGAGACAACATTTTCTATATCAAAATTGTAAACTCTTATTACAACATAGAACATTCATTCACCGATACCACGATTTTGCTAGAGGTCACACATTAGATTATGCAATAGAACCACTCTATTCACGAGCCTTCTTTCAAAGAAGAGCTCTCACACAATTCCACAACCGTAGTCAACGGATTCATCCTTCTTATCTTCCAAAATCCCTAATACAGTATGCCACAAGGCCAGACCAGATTCTACAATAGAGAAAATTAAAATTTTGTTTCTAAGCATTCTGGAAAACCTGTTTTAGCGCTTCTGGTCTCTGTTTTAGCACTTCTGTGAAATAGCACTTTCGGGAACTGTTTCAGTACCTCCAGTCTATTTTATAGCGCTTTCGGTATAATAGCGCTTTCATCAAATTCTGCAGCGCTTTTATGCACTGTTTCAGTGCTTCTGTAAAGTAGCACTTTCATCATTTTCTACAGCGCTTCCGGGCACTATTCTAGTGCTTTTAGTCAAATAGCGCTTCTATCACCTATTTCAGCGCTTCTGGACTCTGTTCTAGCACTTCTGGTCTTTGTTTTAGCACTTTTAAAATAGAGAGTTCAAAATTTTTACAAGTCCATCAGTCTGTCATTTTATCCACATTTTTATCAGAATCAAATTTTTTTCTATCAGAATCACTGTCTAGGAACCAAAGTTAGAAAGGTTTATACAAATTTTCAAACTTATCACCTGAAACAAGATCTTGCAAATCATAAGTGTCAAAATCAAATACATAATCAATTACTACACTGAAGTTTCATTATCAAGATATTATCATCCTTCATCACGAAATGAAGTATAGTGATTAACTTTTTAAATATTGTCTCATCAATAAGATCAGTCATCTTATTTGACTTTGTTTAAAAAGGTTCAATTGACACTGTCCCACACATAAGATCAAAATTTTAGAAGAAAGGGAAAAAATTTGTATGCCAATCTTAACTAGGTACCAAAAACAGAGACTCTTAGAGCAAGAAATTTTAAAATCACAAGAAATGGCAGAAGAGAATCCTTGGAATAATCTGAACTGCAATGACAAGAACGAAATAAATCTGGAAGATATCCAAGTGGCTCAACAAGATCCCAAGTTTTACATATTTATGGAGAAAATTCTAGAAACGGACATGGAAAAATATCTTTTAATGTTAGCCGAATCAGGGGCAAAACTTCCAAAAGATTTTGATTTAATTTGTTTGAAAGAAACATCGAAAATGAATGAGACTGAGATACCACAACCTACGCAAACAATAGATTCAGTTGCTACTTTAACATCACAGATGCAAATGTTACAGAAACAAATACAAGATATGACCAAAGGGACTACCAAGAGATATGTGATACAGGACATTTGTCCTTATCCTTTCGACCCAATGGTCGGCTTGATACCTTTCCCTAGATATTGTGAGATTCCAAATACGATAAGTATAATGGAAGAACGGATCCAATTGATCATATCAGAGAATTTAAAACAATGAGTTTGGAGTTTTCCCAAGGGGAAACTTATTTAATGAGATTATTCCCAAGGAGTTTGGGAGGATCATGCATGGAATGGTTTTCGAAGTTAAAACCAGGTATGAAAACTTTTGAGGAACTTGTTAACAGATTTATCTCTCAGTACTCATTCAACATCCAACACGATGTTACTATCAAAGATCTTTACAATCTGAAACAAAACAAAGGAGAAAAATTCTTGTCTTTTCTCCAAAGATGGCGACGCTTGTTCGCTAGATATCCTAGGTCAATTCTTGAAGAGGAAAAGATGGAATTATTCATTGAAAACTTGACAGAAGAAATGAGTTATAGATTGGAACTACAATGTCCTCCCACATTTGAGAAAGTGATAGAAAATGGTCTTAAAATCGAAGAGGTGTTAGTCAAGAGAGGAGTTATCAAGCATTTTAATGACAAAACAAACAACACAAGTAACTCCTCAAATCAATACTCAAGTAGTGAGAAGCCAAAATTTTGGCAAAAGAACCGAAATACAAATGAAACAACAAACGATCCCCAAAACATCAAACCGGTTTTTAATTTGACCGCATCCACATCAAAGAATCAGACCAATGAGCAAAATGTCAAATCAAATACCCTACAAAGCAATGAACTCATAAAACCACAATCGTATCAAAAACTGTCAAATTGGCGAAGGTTCACACCTTTGGGTCAAACAATGGAATCAGCAATGAAGGAACTAGTTACCAGAGGCCTTCTCACTGCATGTGAAGCTAGGTTCTGGGATCTGAAAGTCAAACCATCATGGTGGAATGACGCTAATTATTGCAACTATCATAATAACAAGGGTCATAAAACAAATGACTGTATGGAATTGAAACATGTAGTACAAGATTTGGTGGACAGCAACAAAGTGTATGTGGAAGGACCTCAAAATAACAATGATCATTCAAAGATCCTTTGCCAAATTATGACAAAGGTGCATCATCCTCAAACAACAAAGGAAAGAACTCTAATCATGTCTATGACACAACAATCCTTTGTCTATCTGAACTCAAACATGATCATGCAGTTGGTGATAACATTGATGAAAATAAAACCAACAACATTACCTCTTTGAATTTACTTCCTAG
The DNA here is from genome assembly GCA_007115665.2 of Sequoiadendron giganteum. NCBI lineage: Eukaryota > Viridiplantae > Streptophyta > Pinopsida > Cupressales > Cupressaceae > Sequoiadendron > Sequoiadendron giganteum. The sequence goes on from CM021102.1 coordinate 697,166,244, forward strand.
CGCACAAACCTCTGATAATCAAATAAATGTCTTAAAAATCAGAGAAAATCAAGAACATCAACCCACCAATGTGCTAACTAGAGGACAATCCAAAGTAATGTTAAAGGGAATTGGCTCCACACATGTAGTTCCCCCTCCATCACATTATGATGTTATCAATCAAATGCAAAACACCCCCCAAGAGAATCAAGCACATCAATCGACAAACGTCATGACTAGGGGGCAAGCCAAGGTAGTATTAAAAGGCGTAGGATCTCAACATGCGGTAACACCTCAATCTCATTAAAATATTGTCGATCAATTGAAAAATATCCCTGCACAAATATCGATACTGGAACTCCTTAAGTTGTCACCATCACATAGGGAAGTTCTCGAACAAGCATTAGTTGCCACAATCATACCAAATAATCTGGATGTTTGTCAATTCCAAGCTATGGTGGGACATCTAACTACCCCACATTGTCTGTCATTCTCTCAACAGGATGATGTCTCATTAAACCATCCACATAACATAGCATTGCATATCGAAGTATGTATCCATAATCATCGTGTTAAGAAAGTTCTAATAGATGGGGGAGCTGGTCTGAACATTTGCACCCTCAAATTAGTCCATGCACTAGGATATTCCGAAGATGCTATTGATGCTCGGCGAAAAATGACCATCAAAGCATATGATGAGGAGGAAAGATCATCCAAAGGTTTAATTATCTACCCATTCAAGTGGGACCCATGATGAGGCATATAGCATGCCAAGTATTAGAAAGAGAATTGACATACAACATACTCTTAGGACGACCCTGGATTCATGAAATGCAAGTCGTACCTTCAACATACCATCAATGACTGAAGTTTCCAGTAAACGGACAAGAGGTGACTATAGCCGCTGATTATAATCATCTACAACATTGTGACACATTAAGAATATCTCAAGACACCTTTGTCCCTCACAACAAGGAAGCTTCAAGTTCATCATCATCCAAGAACGAACAAAGTCAAGGCATCACTACCAAGTGGGTGCAAAAGAAAGGTAAATAAAAGGAAACAAGTCATGTTGAAACAAACAATCTGGATACACAAACTTCTCTATCAGACAAATTTCAAAAGAAAGTTCAATTAACAGATAAAGGAATGGGACAGTACTCAATGGAGCAATTGCTTAACTTATCATAGTTAATGCCATCTCCTAGGAAATATGGTCAACCATCAATGATCAAACCTCCAACATCTTTATCTAGCACAGTTCTTCAAGAAACATTTGTAAAATCTGAAACCATAGCAGAAGAGACAGACAATAAAGCAATCCTGGATTGGCTTTACAAGGATGAAGAAACATCAACATCAGAGATTGGTATCAAAAATATTAGCACCAACACAGACAAGTATGGAAAAGGAAAGGCTATTCTTGAAAAGATGGGTTATGAAGGACAAGGACCCATTGGATTAAGAAAGGAGGGAATATCATAACCTATCACACCTCTCACTCTCCACACAAAAGAAAAACTAGGACTAGGATACTCTAAAGAAGAGAAACAAGCGCTAACAAAGATAGCTATGGAAAATATCCTTCACTTTAGAGATGGCTCTGAAACTGATGGATTCATTATCTGATGTATCTTTTATGGATATTCATTGTGATATCATCCAATAATATACACCCACACGTGAGGAGGGCCAAGGCTCTGGGTCTAGACCAATCGTGGGAGAGTCACTAAATATCGATGATTCAAGTGAGGACGAACAAACCTCGAGCGAACTGGACAATCTGGAGGAAAGTACCATCATGGATCTCAATATTTAAACACACGATTATGACGATGTTTTTGTCCTCACCCTTACCTCCATTGACCTAAATCAATCTGATGATACCATGCCATTAATCCATCTAGAACTTATTGACTGGGAACCTACCGAACCATTGACTGTACCAAATTTGCAAATGATGATGCCATTGTGCATTTCCTATGTCATACCGGACCTGATACAGACACTATCTATAATACTCATAACAATACGACTCAGCAGGAGGGTGTCAAATCTTCCAATTGCAAAATTGACAACAGGGAAAATAGATCTAATGGTGAAAACCTTTCTATGGCAGCATTAGATCTGGAAAAAGTAAAAATAAAGAATGCATCCAACAGTGAAAACCTTTCTTAGGTACTGAAGGATGGAAGATTTGACACTCTCCTAGAACACTATCATGAGTGATCATCAGTTCTGGTTGAACCTACACAATCGGTGGACATTGGCACATAAGAGAAGGCAAAAGTTCTACATCTAGCAGAATCAATGACTGATCAAGAGAGACCAGAATTTATCAAATTCTTTAAAGCAAGAAGCATCAACTTCGCTTGGACATATTTTGATATGCCAGGCTTAGATCCAAATCTGCTTATGCATCATTTGTCTTTACCAACAGGAATTAAACCTGTTAAGCAAAAACTAAGAAAAATGCATCCTCACATTGAATCAATGGTAAAGTCAGAATTAAAGAAATTATTGGACGCTAAATTCATAAGGTCTATAGACTATGCCGAGTGGATATCAAACATAGTACCTTTTTCAAAACCAGACAACAGCATTAGAATCTGTACGGATTTCAGGGACCTAAATAAAGCATGTCCAAAGGATGATTTTCCACTACCAAACATTGACATCATCGTGGACTTAACAGATGGACATGCCATGTTTTCAATCATGGATGGTTTCTTAGGATACAATCAAATAAGAATAGCTCCAGAAGATCAGGAAAAGATGACATTTACATGTCCATGGGGAACCTTCTGCTAGAATGTCATGCCATTTGGTCTAAAGAATGCAGGAGCCACTTATCAAAGAGAAATGATGACAATCTTCCATGATATGATGCACACTTTCATGGAGGATTATGTGGATGAAATCTTGGAAAAATCTACTACAAGGGAAGGACATCTGCATATCCTAGACAAAATCTTCACATGGATGGAGAAATTCAATGTCAGGTTAAACCCTAAGAAGTGTGTCTTCGGGGTTACATCAGCAAAACTACAAGGATACATTATCTCAGAAAAGGGCATTGAAGTGGATCCGGAAAAGGTCAAAGCTATAATGGAGATGCCACCTCCTAAGAATATAAGTCAACTCTGATCATTGCAGGGAAGGCTCCAGTCAATCAGAAGATTCATCTCTTAGTTGGCGGATAAAAGTCATCCTTTCAATCACCTATTGCATAAGAATATAGTTTTCAACTAGGACGAAGGGTGTGAAATTAAATTCAGTATGATCAAGCAATATCTAATG
>CM021102.1:697169622-697194326 GCA_007115665.2 Sequoiadendron giganteum
GAACAATTTAGATTTAATAAATCTTTGAAGATAGAGAGCAATAAGACAATTTTGATTGATTACTTTGTTGAATTGATTCAATTTGTTTAATCATTGATATAATGTCATATTAAGAAGTGTTTTGATCTTATTCACATATTCACCACTTACAATTTGGCACCCACCGTGGGGCATTAACTCCGATTTTATCAAAATTGTCAATTTTCTGAAAAGTGTCACGCAGGTTCTCGGCGTGTTTTTCTTGTAGCGCTTCCGTTAAAAGTTTTAGCGCTTTTGGTTGTTGTTTTAGCGCTTTCGATTTTTAGCGCTTCCAGTCACTGTTTCAGTGCTTCTGGTTCATATTTCAATGCTTTTGGTTTTTAGCGTTTTCAGTCACTGTTTCAGTGCTTCCATGCCAAACTTTGGCGCTTCGGGGTACTGTTTCGACGCTTTCGAGTTTTAGCGCATCAGGTAACTATTTTAGCATTTCGATGTAATATTCCAGGCTTTTATAAAAGTCAGTCTGGATCTGACGCACCCGCGGCCAGATTTTAATTTTTTTCACAGTTGGACTAAAATTGATCAATCTAGGATAGTCACTTTCAAAGTTGGACTAAAATTGATCAATCTAGGATAGTCATCACATTCTTACAGAAGAAGTTAAAAAGAACATCATGATTTCTGTGAAGCAACACCTTCACATAGATTAGAAAATTTCTTTTTGGGCTTTTAAAATAGGACAAACTTATATGTTGTGCTTGTGGTGATTAGGCTTATGCTCTCCCCTTGACTGGGTGACCAAAGTGTCAGATTCACTTTTATTTCATGTCATTTACGCTTTGTTAAATCCTTTAGCAGGCCTATCGTAGTGGAAAAAAGTACTCACCCTATAGGAACGACCTAAGTGGGAACAACCAAAGCCAGGTTATCCAACCCACTATAATAAAAATGCAAGTTGTTGATGAAAGTCCAACTTGACGGTATAGGCAAGATAACCATCCCCAAAATCTTTGTTCTAAAGATTGGGAGGTCTCCTGAGGGAGTTTATCTATTCGCCACACCGAACGGAACCCTATCTACGAACCATAGAGTAGTTTCTCGCCAAGTCAGTATCCATACATTGTCATACTCGCAGTGCAAGGGGAGGGAAGAATCTGCCCCCAAGACACTCACCATATATTTACCAAGGACTGCTTGCTCAAGGGATTCGGTATCCACTTCCATCACTTTGAGTACGTGCCTGGCAATGACAAAAACACGGGCGCCCTCTAGGGGGTGACACTGCTGTGTGAGTCAACGTAATTCAAGATGTGGGCTGTGAGTATAATGATGACCTACTTGTCCTTAAGTGTGAGTCTATTTGATTTATGTACAAATTATTAAAACAACCAGTCAAAATCAATAAAGATCATTCGTGATTTTTTGAACATACACAATCTTTTCAGTTTTAAAACACTTATTCAAAATTGTTTGCCATGTTTTCACAAATTCATTTAAATCAGATTTAAAGATCATCTTGCAAACATCAAGTCAAAACAAATCAGAAAATCCATGTTGCGAAAGTGGAAGTCCACCACGTTTCTCAAAAGAAAAATCAAAGTCACAAAACCCAAGAAACCTCTTAGTTATCGAAATAAATTGAGGAGACAACATTTTCTATATCAAAATTGTAAACTCTTATTACAACATAGAACATTCATTCACCGATACCACGATTTTGCTAGAGGTCACACATTAGATTATGCAATAGAACCACTCTATTCACGAGCCTTCTTTCAAAGAAGAGCTCTCACACAATTCCACAACCGTAGTCAACGGATTCATCCTTCTTATCTTCCAAAATCCCTAATACAGTATGCCACAAGGCCAGACCAGATTCTACAATAGAGAAAATTAAAATTTTGTTTCTAAGCATTCTGGAAAACCTGTTTTAGCGCTTCTGGTCTCTGTTTTAGCACTTCTGTGAAATAGCACTTTCGGGAACTGTTTCAGTACCTCCAGTCTATTTTATAGCGCTTTCGGTATAATAGCGCTTTCATCAAATTCTGCAGCGCTTTTATGCACTGTTTCAGTGCTTCTGTAAAGTAGCACTTTCATCATTTTCTACAGCGCTTCCGGGCACTATTCTAGTGCTTTTAGTCAAATAGCGCTTCTATCACCTATTTCAGCGCTTCTGGACTCTGTTCTAGCACTTCTGGTCTTTGTTTTAGCACTTTTAAAATAGAGAGTTCAAAATTTTTACAAGTCCATCAGTCTGTCATTTTATCCACATTTTTATCAGAATCAAATTTTTTTCTATCAGAATCACTGTCTAGGAACCAAAGTTAGAAAGGTTTATACAAATTTTCAAACTTATCACCTGAAACAAGATCTTGCAAATCATAAGTGTCAAAATCAAATACATAATCAATTACTACACTGAAGTTTCATTATCAAGATATTATCATCCTTCATCACGAAATGAAGTATAGTGATTAACTTTTTAAATATTGTCTCATCAATAAGATCAGTCATCTTATTTGACTTTGTTTAAAAAGGTTCAATTGACACTGTCCCACACATAAGATCAAAATTTTAGAAGAAAGGGAAAAAATTTGTATGCCAATCTTAACTAGGTACCAAAAACAGAGACTCTTAGAGCAAGAAATTTTAAAATCACAAGAAATGGCAGAAGAGAATCCTTGGAATAATCTGAACTGCAATGACAAGAACGAAATAAATCTGGAAGATATCCAAGTGGCTCAACAAGATCCCAAGTTTTACATATTTATGGAGAAAATTCTAGAAACGGACATGGAAAAATATCTTTTAATGTTAGCCGAATCAGGGGCAAAACTTCCAAAAGATTTTGATTTAATTTGTTTGAAAGAAACATCGAAAATGAATGAGACTGAGATACCACAACCTACGCAAACAATAGATTCAGTTGCTACTTTAACATCACAGATGCAAATGTTACAGAAACAAATACAAGATATGACCAAAGGGACTACCAAGAGATATGTGATACAGGACATTTGTCCTTATCCTTTCGACCCAATGGTCGGCTTGATACCTTTCCCTAGATATTGTGAGATTCCAAATACGATAAGTATAATGGAAGAACGGATCCAATTGATCATATCAGAGAATTTAAAACAATGAGTTTGGAGTTTTCCCAAGGGGAAACTTATTTAATGAGATTATTCCCAAGGAGTTTGGGAGGATCATGCATGGAATGGTTTTCGAAGTTAAAACCAGGTATGAAAACTTTTGAGGAACTTGTTAACAGATTTATCTCTCAGTACTCATTCAACATCCAACACGATGTTACTATCAAAGATCTTTACAATCTGAAACAAAACAAAGGAGAAAAATTCTTGTCTTTTCTCCAAAGATGGCGACGCTTGTTCGCTAGATATCCTAGGTCAATTCTTGAAGAGGAAAAGATGGAATTATTCATTGAAAACTTGACAGAAGAAATGAGTTATAGATTGGAACTACAATGTCCTCCCACATTTGAGAAAGTGATAGAAAATGGTCTTAAAATCGAAGAGGTGTTAGTCAAGAGAGGAGTTATCAAGCATTTTAATGACAAAACAAACAACACAAGTAACTCCTCAAATCAATACTCAAGTAGTGAGAAGCCAAAATTTTGGCAAAAGAACCGAAATACAAATGAAACAACAAACGATCCCCAAAACATCAAACCGGTTTTTAATTTGACCGCATCCACATCAAAGAATCAGACCAATGAGCAAAATGTCAAATCAAATACCCTACAAAGCAATGAACTCATAAAACCACAATCGTATCAAAAACTGTCAAATTGGCGAAGGTTCACACCTTTGGGTCAAACAATGGAATCAGCAATGAAGGAACTAGTTACCAGAGGCCTTCTCACTGCATGTGAAGCTAGGTTCTGGGATCTGAAAGTCAAACCATCATGGTGGAATGACGCTAATTATTGCAACTATCATAATAACAAGGGTCATAAAACAAATGACTGTATGGAATTGAAACATGTAGTACAAGATTTGGTGGACAGCAACAAAGTGTATGTGGAAGGACCTCAAAATAACAATGATCATTCAAAGATCCTTTGCCAAATTATGACAAAGGTGCATCATCCTCAAACAACAAAGGAAAGAACTCTAATCATGTCTATGACACAACAATCCTTTGTCTATCTGAACTCAAACATGATCATGCAGTTGGTGATAACATTGATGAAAATAAAACCAACAACATTACCTCTTTGAATTTACTTCCTAGCGCACAAACCTCTGATAATCAAATAAATGTCTTAAAAATCAGAGAAAATCAAGAACATCAACCCACCAATGTGCTAACTAGAGGACAATCCAAAGTAATGTTAAAGGGAATTGGCTCCACACATGTAGTTCCCCCTCCATCACATTATGATGTTATCAATCAAATGCAAAACACCCCCCAAGAGAATCAAGCACATCAATCGACAAACGTCATGACTAGGGGGCAAGCCAAGGTAGTATTAAAAGGCGTAGGATCTCAACATGCGGTAACACCTCAATCTCATTAAAATATTGTCGATCAATTGAAAAATATCCCTGCACAAATATCGATACTGGAACTCCTTAAGTTGTCACCATCACATAGGGAAGTTCTCGAACAAGCATTAGTTGCCACAATCATACCAAATAATCTGGATGTTTGTCAATTCCAAGCTATGGTGGGACATCTAACTACCCCACATTGTCTGTCATTCTCTCAACAGGATGATGTCTCATTAAACCATCCACATAACATAGCATTGCATATCGAAGTATGTATCCATAATCATCGTGTTAAGAAAGTTCTAATAGATGGGGGAGCTGGTCTGAACATTTGCACCCTCAAATTAGTCCATGCACTAGGATATTCCGAAGATGCTATTGATGCTCGGCGAAAAATGACCATCAAAGCATATGATGAGGAGGAAAGATCATCCAAAGGTTTAATTATCTACCCATTCAAGTGGGACCCATGATGAGGCATATAGCATGCCAAGTATTAGAAAGAGAATTGACATACAACATACTCTTAGGACGACCCTGGATTCATGAAATGCAAGTCGTACCTTCAACATACCATCAATGACTGAAGTTTCCAGTAAACGGACAAGAGGTGACTATAGCCGCTGATTATAATCATCTACAACATTGTGACACATTAAGAATATCTCAAGACACCTTTGTCCCTCACAACAAGGAAGCTTCAAGTTCATCATCATCCAAGAACGAACAAAGTCAAGGCATCACTACCAAGTGGGTGCAAAAGAAAGGTAAATAAAAGGAAACAAGTCATGTTGAAACAAACAATCTGGATACACAAACTTCTCTATCAGACAAATTTCAAAAGAAAGTTCAATTAACAGATAAAGGAATGGGACAGTACTCAATGGAGCAATTGCTTAACTTATCATAGTTAATGCCATCTCCTAGGAAATATGGTCAACCATCAATGATCAAACCTCCAACATCTTTATCTAGCACAGTTCTTCAAGAAACATTTGTAAAATCTGAAACCATAGCAGAAGAGACAGACAATAAAGCAATCCTGGATTGGCTTTACAAGGATGAAGAAACATCAACATCAGAGATTGGTATCAAAAATATTAGCACCAACACAGACAAGTATGGAAAAGGAAAGGCTATTCTTGAAAAGATGGGTTATGAAGGACAAGGACCCATTGGATTAAGAAAGGAGGGAATATCATAACCTATCACACCTCTCACTCTCCACACAAAAGAAAAACTAGGACTAGGATACTCTAAAGAAGAGAAACAAGCGCTAACAAAGATAGCTATGGAAAATATCCTTCACTTTAGAGATGGCTCTGAAACTGATGGATTCATTATCTGATGTATCTTTTATGGATATTCATTGTGATATCATCCAATAATATACACCCACACGTGAGGAGGGCCAAGGCTCTGGGTCTAGACCAATCGTGGGAGAGTCACTAAATATCGATGATTCAAGTGAGGACGAACAAACCTCGAGCGAACTGGACAATCTGGAGGAAAGTACCATCATGGATCTCAATATTTAAACACACGATTATGACGATGTTTTTGTCCTCACCCTTACCTCCATTGACCTAAATCAATCTGATGATACCATGCCATTAATCCATCTAGAACTTATTGACTGGGAACCTACCGAACCATTGACTGTACCAAATTTGCAAATGATGATGCCATTGTGCATTTCCTATGTCATACCGGACCTGATACAGACACTATCTATAATACTCATAACAATACGACTCAGCAGGAGGGTGTCAAATCTTCCAATTGCAAAATTGACAACAGGGAAAATAGATCTAATGGTGAAAACCTTTCTATGGCAGCATTAGATCTGGAAAAAGTAAAAATAAAGAATGCATCCAACAGTGAAAACCTTTCTTAGGTACTGAAGGATGGAAGATTTGACACTCTCCTAGAACACTATCATGAGTGATCATCAGTTCTGGTTGAACCTACACAATCGGTGGACATTGGCACATAAGAGAAGGCAAAAGTTCTACATCTAGCAGAATCAATGACTGATCAAGAGAGACCAGAATTTATCAAATTCTTTAAAGCAAGAAGCATCAACTTCGCTTGGACATATTTTGATATGCCAGGCTTAGATCCAAATCTGCTTATGCATCATTTGTCTTTACCAACAGGAATTAAACCTGTTAAGCAAAAACTAAGAAAAATGCATCCTCACATTGAATCAATGGTAAAGTCAGAATTAAAGAAATTATTGGACGCTAAATTCATAAGGTCTATAGACTATGCCGAGTGGATATCAAACATAGTACCTTTTTCAAAACCAGACAACAGCATTAGAATCTGTACGGATTTCAGGGACCTAAATAAAGCATGTCCAAAGGATGATTTTCCACTACCAAACATTGACATCATCGTGGACTTAACAGATGGACATGCCATGTTTTCAATCATGGATGGTTTCTTAGGATACAATCAAATAAGAATAGCTCCAGAAGATCAGGAAAAGATGACATTTACATGTCCATGGGGAACCTTCTGCTAGAATGTCATGCCATTTGGTCTAAAGAATGCAGGAGCCACTTATCAAAGAGAAATGATGACAATCTTCCATGATATGATGCACACTTTCATGGAGGATTATGTGGATGAAATCTTGGAAAAATCTACTACAAGGGAAGGACATCTGCATATCCTAGACAAAATCTTCACATGGATGGAGAAATTCAATGTCAGGTTAAACCCTAAGAAGTGTGTCTTCGGGGTTACATCAGCAAAACTACAAGGATACATTATCTCAGAAAAGGGCATTGAAGTGGATCCGGAAAAGGTCAAAGCTATAATGGAGATGCCACCTCCTAAGAATATAAGTCAACTCTGATCATTGCAGGGAAGGCTCCAGTCAATCAGAAGATTCATCTCTTAGTTGGCGGATAAAAGTCATCCTTTCAATCACCTATTGCATAAGAATATAGTTTTCAACTAGGACGAAGGGTGTGAAATTAAATTCAGTATGATCAAGCAATATCTAATGTCGCCATCCATTCTCATGCCACCAACAGAGGGTAGACCCCTCATATTGTATATTGCTACAACAGATATCTCATTGGGGGCACTTTTAGCACAAGAAGATAATGAAGGAAAAGAGCACGCCATCTACTACATCAATAGAACTTTAAATGGCTATGAAATAAACTATACATTCATAGAAAAGTCTTGCTTAGGAGTGGTGTTTGCTACTCAATAGTTAAGACACTACATGCTGACTCATACAAATAGGGTAATTGCAAAGATCGACCCTTTGAAGTATCTATTAAGTAAAGTTGCCTTAACAGGTAGACTGGCGAAATGGGTTATGCTCCTAAGTGAATTCGACATCCAATATATTGAGAGAAAGGCCATAAAGGGACAAGCAATTGCTAAACAGCTAGTTGAAGCTCCCCTACTAGATGATCGCCCAATGACAATGGAGTTTCCAAATGCAGACATTATGACAGCAATGCCACAACAATGGATACTATATTTTTATGGATCATGCACACAACGAGGATCAGGAGCAGGGATTTTGTTCATCTCTCCCCAAGAACACACAATTTCAAAATCATATAGACTCATGTTTCAATGTATAAATAATGTAGTAGAATACGAAGCATTGATTATTGGGGTCAAAACAATAATTCAGTGGAATATCAAAGACTTACAGGTATATGGGGACTCTCAACTAGTCATTTGTCAAGTGAATGACGAATATTAGACAAAAGATGAAAATTTGATGCCCTACAAACAAAAAATGGATTATCTGAAACAGTCTTTTGCCAATACCACGTTTGTTCAAATTCCAAGGGCGAAGAACAAAGCTATAGATGCCATGGCTACAATTGCTTCACTACTAAAATTGCTTGAAAAATGTGTTTGTTATGAGTTTATGGTTGAACAAGTATCATGTCCTTCCCATTACAATCCAGAATCCAATACCATTTGCCATATCGAAACCACTGAAACCTCCATCTATGAAACAATTTATGACTATCTGAAATACGATGTCCTTCCTCCTGATTTATCTCGAAACCAAAAAAGAAAATTCATCCGCCAATCCTCAAGACATACTTTATCGTCGAGGTCTTGATGGTACCTTACTCCGATGTCTAGAACGCAACGAGTCTAAAATGGCCCTACAAGAGGTTCACGAGGGTATTTGTGGCACTCACTCGAGTGGAATAACTCTTGCCAAGAAAATCCTCTGGTTGGGATATTATTGGCCATGCATGGAGAAGGAATCCTATTGATTTGTCAAGAAATACCAAAAGTGTCAAATTCATAGCAATTTGATTCATGCACCAGCACTGGAACTACATCCCTTTACAACAACATGGCCTTTTTATCAATGGGGCCTAGATCTGGTAGGAAAAATCAATCCTTCTTCATCTAATGGACACAAGTTCATTATTACGGCTATGGAATATTTCACTAAATGGATTGAAGCAGTACCTCTTACTACCATCACTAGAAAGCAGATCTCCTCTTTCATTTTAAACTACATCATATGTCGGTATGGAATCCCTCAATCCATTATCACTGATAATGGACGACCATTCAAGAATCAAGATTTCAAAGAACTATGTGATAAGTTTCATATCCAACATCGATTTTCAACACCGTACTATCCTCAAGGGAATGGCCAAGCAAAGGCCTCAAACAAAACCATACTCAAAATCCTAAAAAAGACGATTAACGATGTTGGACATGATTGGCATGTTCAACTCAACCCTGCACTATGGGCCTACAGAACAAGCATCAAAACACTGATGGGAGCTACACCATTTGCTTTGGTATATGGATCATAAGCCATATTGCCCATTGAAGTTGAAATTCCATCCCTTTGTGTATCACTCAAAGGTATCATTTCAGATGAATACTATAGGGTATCTAGACTGCAGGAACTGGAACTGCTAGATGAGTGTCGTCAACAAGCTGTTAATCATCTAACCGCTTATCAACAAAGGATGTCAAGAAGTTACAATCACAGGGTAAAACCGTGGGTCTTTCAGGTTGGAGACTTGGTACTAAAGGAAAACCCTAGGAATCAGCAAGATAGGGAGAAGAAAGAAAAATTTGAGCCTAACTGGCTTGGTCCTTTTGTTGTCACATCAGTGTATGGATTAGGAGCATATCAATTATCAACGTCAGAAGGGGATCTGTTTGATGAACCTATCAACAGTATTCATCTCAGAAAATTCTATGCTTAAAAAAATCCTAGTGCACGGGGCAAATTTTTGAAAATTGTTTCCTTGGTGAAAACCTGGCAAATAGGCATCTTGGCAAACACAAAAATACGAAAAAAAAAGAGAAAAAAAATAGAAAAATGAGAAAATACAAAACACAAAGGGTGTAATCAAAGCATATGGTGAAAACCTGGAAACAGGCGTTGTATGTGATTCTAAGATCAGCTTTCCCATCTATTTGGATATATGTCTAGATCATTCGTCTGAAATTCGGTATCAATTCATATCATATCATCGTCTGGCCATCATTACATTCATTATAAAAATCATGTCACATGGTCAACATATCACTCCATTACTTGAGGGAAACATCTGGATATCACTAGGGGCAATACAAACGTATTGATTTCACCAAAGGGCAACACAACCGTATGACAGAAAACCGAAAACAAAAATCAAAGCACAATATCAATCATCGTCAGAAGGCATCAACCATCCATATCATATCGAAAATCCAAAAACATGTCAAAAAGTTAAGTCTGAAAAAGCAACATTCAAAAACATAGGTCTGTGTCAGTTAAAATACGTGGTCTCTGTGTGTGTAACGTAGGCAAGGCTAATATTTGATTAGCCCCCAAGACCCCTAAGATAGGTTACTAGGTTAGGTCTTTAGTCAAAAATCTCGAAAATCCAAAAACACATCAAAAATCAGGATGGATGATCTAAAATCTGAATAGTGAATGGAACACTTTAAGTAAACAATGGATAAATTGTACTTTTGATTATCATTTCTTTGGAGTAACTCAATGATGTATTGCACTAGAGGAACAAGGAAAAAGAATGATATTTTTTATTGTATGTTTTCTGTACATTAATCATATAAATGTGTGAATTGTCGGGGGATGTGCTGTGCAAATGTATCACCGATGACATTCGGAATTCACACATTAAAATGATTAATCACTGCTTGTTTACGCAATGAATGCTTAGGTCATCTCGGTTCAATTATACCTCGATGCTTGTGTTCGATTGCAATATCAAAAATCATGAAAGTAGTACTCAGGTCGTCATTGGATTAACAAAACCATTGACGCTTGTATTCACTTTCAATATCCAATAAAAGCTCTATAATGATACCAAGCACAAAAAGACTGTTAAAATGACATAAGTTTTGCATATCATTGCATGATTAAATTAGATTGCATTCATAAATAAATTCATTATTTGTAGAGTATTTGTTGTGTAAAGGATTCCAATCAATGATTATCTAATCTACAAATAAGATTGAGTATACTTGACATAAAATCCAAAATCATCATCAGTTACCATATAGTTACAAATCATCATCTCATCATTAAATTTTTCATCATTTCATCATCCATACATTTAATAAATAAAATCACATCATTACACCCATCAAAGATCATCCATCATAAGATCATTCCATCCATCCATACATATTATCACATCACATCATATATCCATATATCATATATTCTACAGATGCATTTATCATTACATCATGGCATTAAAATAAAAAAATCATTCATATACGTCATCACATTTAGATAAACTCATGTCATAAAAACATCCATCACATAGAAATCATGAAACCATCATCATATCACATCAAATACATCTCATATATATATCATCAAGTGTCAAGTATACAATGAAGTCTAAAAATACATCATAAAATACATCAATGAGGATCACCAATAGCCTCTATGACCTGCTACTGCCAAAGTGAGCAGGCCCAATGGGACCTGTACCACCACCACCCCCAGAAGGACCCGGATCTCTAGAATCTCTATGTGGAGGCTGTGTCACCCCCTCATTGACTGTTCGTGTATGAGTCCACCCAGATCTCAATGGGGCATAACTGACTCGACGCTCGGTAGGTACTACATCATGATAACGGCCTTGGTAGAACTCTACCTCTCGGCCAACCCATAGAACCTCTCTCATATAATCACCAATGGAGGTGCCATCGGCCAATCTCTGAAGGGTATCTGTTGTCTCCTGTGCTCTCTCGGCAATCTGTCGAGCACTTTCTCGCTTGGCTTTCAAGGTATCAACCTGTGTTTGCATGCCGGCTAATTGCCCCTGTACCTGTGCTAAGGCCTATGCATGAGCCTGTGCCTGGGCCTGCATCTGTTTCTGAGTTTGCACAAGCATACCCCGATCCTATACCAACTGTGCCTGTAAAGTCTAGACCTATGCCTGGAGCCCAGCTATCTGTCTCTACTGCCCACCTGCCGACACTGTCACTGTTTGCCTCTTGTGAGGCCTACTAGATGAAGGTGCACTACTAATGTCAGGCCCTGGTCCTCTGTATCCTCCACTCCCACCATCACTGTCATCGTTGCTGCTACTGTCTCCGCTCCCTCTCTCTGAGCTGCTGCCGAATGAGGAATCATCTCCACCCCCACTGTCAGTAGAACCCTCAGCCACATCCTCCACTATAGGTAAAGGTGCTGGCTCATCAGGAATAGTAATGCGAGGATGAGGGACTAAGGTCAAGAAAGCTGCATAATCCTTTGTCACAGCTACCTCAAAAATATCTCTCTGCATGTCCCAGGGAAATGGTTGTAATGCTCTGTACCCCTCCACAAGAACATCATAGGACAAAGTCAGACCCCAATCAGGAACATCCATCCGTCGCTTGGCATAATGAGCTACTCCCTGTGGCATGCACTGAATAATGCCATACTGTCTATATACCCGACAGAGTAAGAATCTCTCTAAAAAAAATGGAGTCTGACCAATGAGGTACATGGAATCACACAAAAACCCCAACACTGCACCATCCTCATCCCACTCCTCGCGGTCAAGGTATGGGTGCTAGATAACTGTCTCTGTGTAATCAAACACTCGTCTTTAGTGCTCTAACTTTCCCATCTGGCCCTGCGTGAATTGACCACTATATCAGAAAACATATGGTCTGTCAGCTGGTCTATCTGCAACTAGAAACGGCCGATAAATAGCGAAATGCTCCCAAGCCCACACCTGTAACAATGTCATCCTAGCAGATAGACTACGTGCATCTAAATACACCACCGAATGTAGATCATGATATAGATGTGCTAACATACACATCCCCCACGCATATCTGGTACCATGTACCATCATGCTCTCAAGCGTCCCGCCCCAGCCAACAAGGAATCCCTTTGACTTGTGATCAGGGCAAAGGAATCCTCCAATGAATCCAACTAACACTGTTGGTAGTGTAGCATAAGAATCTACAATCCTTTGCCATCGAATGCTAGGACCCACTATGGCTGATCCTGAAATACTCTATGGAGAGCATCTCTGTTGCTGGTCCCGTGAGAATCATATGTCACAATCTCCCCCATGAACGAAATGCACAATATACACCACACGTCCTTTGGTGTGACTGTCATCTCGCCGGTGGGTAGGTGAAAGGTGTTGTGGTCACTATGCCACCTCTCAGCCAATGCAGTCAACAAACCCCGATTAATCCTAATCTGGGGCATATCAAGCAAACTTGTGAGGCCATACTGGCCTATCACCTGAAGCTCACCCGGTGTCAAGTGCGGTATCAAATCTATCGTCTGCGGAAATCTCTCTCGCATCTGGAGAGTACCCAGATCCTCCTATCAACATAACGAAAAAATCTACAATCAGTGAACTATGTCAAGGAATCAGAGGTCATTCTACTATCAGTCTATTTCAAAAGCTTTGGTATGAATTTTCGATCAAAATTCATAGGCGAACATTCAACCTCACCTATCATGAGGTTCTCAAATCATCAACAAACCTCACCTATCATGAGGTTCATCAAAACATTATCTAGATCTCGCCTATCATGAGATTTATCAGATATTGAATCATTTCCTCGCCTATCATGAGGATCATCACAAATAGGATTTCTTCTCGCCTATCATGAGAGTTAGTCTTATTTTAAAATCATCAAATCCAACATCAAATCCAACATCAAGAAGTTGGATTATCAATCATACCAATCCGCAAAATGGACATGATCAAAATTGGCAAAATCAGGGTTCACTAAGTCAAAATCTTCATTTATGACCCGAAGCGCTAAAACAGGCTTCCAAATCGCTAAATCCCAAAAACGCTACCTTATCAGCTAAAAGTGCTAAATCAGGAACCCAAAGTGCTAAAACCATGAAAGCGCTATTTCAACAACCAGAAGCGCTAAAAGTCCCGAATCGCTATTTTTTCGCATCAAAGTGCTACAATAGGCCGTCAAAGCGCCACTTTACCAAAAGTGTTAAAACAGACCTTGAAAGCGCTAATTCACTGACCCAAAGCGCTGAAAGTCTCAAAGTGCTAGAATCTGGCTTCAAAGCGCTAATTTTGGGCTCCTAAGCGCTAAATCACTAAAAGCGCTACATTACAACATTGAAGTGCTAGAGTTTTCAACGCAAGTGCTAAAACTCAAAGCGCTAAAATACCTACCAAAAGCACTACATCAGAATGTAAGCGCTACAGCACAGCTTCAAAGTGCTGAAACTAACCTAATTACGCCTAGGAGCTAAAAAGCATAAAAGACAAAAATGCACTAATTACGAGGAGGTCGAGGGGTACATACCGGAGGTCCATATGCAGGCGGCCGTCTATGACGTCGAACGTGCTCGAATCGGTGAGTGTGGTAGGGGATAGGCATCTCACTCCAGCTGGCTGAAAAGTCTTTATCACTAGGATTTTTGGATTCAAAAAGCAAATTATGACTTTGAAAATGACCTTTTGCATTATTTATAATTTTGAAAAGGTATTTTTGGTGGATTTTATTACATTTTTGATTAATTTTATCCATGAAATTAATTGAAACTCATTTGAAAGATCTATTTCATCATCATTTTGTCAGGAGATAAATTATTTTAAAATCAAAACAGTATAAAATCATCAGAAAATCATAAATTTTTGAAAATTTCAAAAAAATCATCAAATCATTAATTTCTCTCCTGAGGGGGCATCTTATCATCAAATCATCTGAAAATCATGTCTGGGGCACACAAATTTATTATCATCTGAAAATCATGTCTGGGGCATACGAAAGTATTTTTTTTATATCATCAATCCTGGCAGTAGTAGCAAAATATTTCTTTGAATCAACGCGTAAACACATCACTTCGAAGAGGGGCAAAATGTATACACCTAAAAATGGTTTGGAGCATCCGATTAATTAAATACAAATTATTTGATTAATTATCCTAATTTCCTCTACTATTGAATAAATTTAAATATTTATTTAATATAGTTCACATTCACATTCTTCATAATTTCTTCTAAATCGCGTCTTAATTAAATAAACAAAAATAAATACTTTGTTCAATTTAATTATCATTTCCTTATTTCAATCCATCACATTGTTTCTAAATTAATTAAATAAAGACAAAACACTTTATTAATTAAATTGTCATTGTTCTTCTATTTTAATTTAATAAACAACTATCTTATAGTTCGTTTAGTTAAATTATTTTTCTTTCTTTTGCTAATTTAAATAAATCAAAATATTTGAATTGTTGCACAAAGAATATTCCATCCATATTCTCTCAAAAATGAATTAGATTTTTTATGTCTAAACCATGTCTAATTTATGTCAAAATATGTCAAATTAATTGATTGAAACTTCATGGGAAGTTTTGGAGACAAATTTGGAATTTGATCTCTCAATCCTCTTCCATCAATCCTTCCTCTTCTCTTGCCTGGTGTTTTCATGGGTAGAGACAATCTCCATCTTTCTCTCAATCTCCTCCATCTCTCACCATTCAATTCTCCAGATTGAATCCAAGCCTCTCAAAGCTTTCCCTGTGCATTTCTATAGCTAGGAAATCTGTAAATAAAGCCTCATTGAACAAAGAAAAGGATTCAGTTAATCAAGCTTTTGCACTCTTACTCTACAGGAATTCAAGCATCAAGCATCAAGCATTCACACATCAAGCATATCCAACAATTCAAGCTTCAACCATGGCTGCCTCTTGTAGCTATAATTATCTGTTTCACATCAATATCATGCTAGTTTAATTGATTTATCTTTTAACATTACATTATCATCATCTCATTTTTCAGATAGTCATTTTAACAGTCTTATTTGCTTACACAATCTGAGAGCAATTTAGATCTAATAAATCTTTGAAGATAGAGAGCAATAGGACGATTTTGATTGATTACTTTGTTGAATTGATTCAATTTGTTTAATCATTGATATAATGTTGTATTAAGAAGTGTTTTGATCTCATTCACATATTCACCACTTACAATAACCATCCCCAAAATCTTTGTTCTAAAGATTGGGAGGTCTCCTAAGGGAGTTTATCAATTGCCGCACCACATGGAAGCTCTATCTAGGAACCATAGAGTAGTTTCTCACCGAGTCAGTATCCATACATTATCATACTCACAGTGCAAGGGGAGGGAAGAATTTTCCCCCAAGACACTCACCATATAATTTCCATGGACCATTTGCTCAGAGGACACGAAATTCAACTCTGAGTACGTGCCTGGAAATGATAAAAACATAGGTGCCCTCTAGGGGGTGACAAGGTTGTGTGCATCAACACAATTAAGATGTGCCTTGTGAGTATAATGATGGCCTACTTGTCCTTAAGTGTGAGTCTGTTTGATTTGTGTACAATTGTCAAAGCGACCCGTCAAAATCAATAAGAATCATTCGTGATTCTTGAACATACACGATCTATTAAATTAAAAATTATTCACAATTGCTTGTTGTGTTTTCACAAATTCATTAAAATTAGATTTAAGATCATCCTGAAAAAAAAACAAAGTCAAGTTAGATCAGAAAATCCATGCTGCGAAAGTGGAAGTCCACCACATTTGTCGAGAGAAAAATCAAAATCACAAAACCCAAGGAACCTCTCAGCTATCAGAATAAATTGAGAAGAAAACATTTTCTATATCAAAATCGCAAACTTCTTTTACAACATAGAACATTCATCCATAGATATCATGATTTTTCTAAGGGTCACACTTTAGATTACGCAATAGAACCACTCTATTCACGAGCCTTCTTCCAAAGAAGAGCTCTCACTCATGATCACAACCGTAGTTAGTGCATACGTCCTTCTTATCTTCCACAATCCCTGATATAGTATGCCACAAGGCCAGATCAGATTTTATAGTAGAGAGTCTTAAAATCCTATTTCAACGCTTCTAGTCACTGTTTTAGCACTTCTGTGAAATAGCGCTTTTGGGCACTGTTTCAGCACTTACAGTCTATATTTTAGCGCTTTCATTAAAACAACGCTTCCATCCAATTCTACAGCACTTTTATGCACTGTTTCAGCACTTCTATCAAGATAGCACTTCCATCAAAATCTATAGCGCTTTCATGCACTGTTTCAGTCCTTATGTAAAGTAGTGCTTCCTTCAATTTCTACAGCACTTTCAAGCACTGTTTTAGCGCTTTTGTCAAGATAGCACTTCTGTCACCTATTTCAGTGCTTCAGGACTCTGTTCTAGTGCTTCTGTGAAATAGTGCTTTCAAAACAAAGAGTTCAATTTTTTTACCACTCAATCAGTCTGTCATTTTACCCACAGTTTTCATTAGGAATCAAGTTCCTTTTTAGCAGAATCACTGTCTAGAGACCGAAAAAAAATAGGTTTATACAAACTTTCAATCTTATCGACTGAAACAAGATCTTTCAAATCACAAGTGTCAAAATCAAAATACACAATCAGTTACTAAACTGAAGTTTCATCATCAAGATACTATCATCCTTTATCACGAAACCAAGTATAGTAATCAAATTTTTAAGATAGTCTCATCAATAAGATCAGTCATCTTATTCGACTTTGTTAAAAGTTTAATTGACATTTTCCTAGCATATAAGATCAGCATTTCAAAAGAAAGGGTAAAAACTTGTATGCCAATCTTCACTAGGTCCCAAAAACAGAGACTCTTAGAGCAAGAAACTTTAAAATCCCAAGAAATGGCAGAGGACAATCCTTGGAACAATCTAAACCGAAACGATAAGAACAAAATAACTCCAGAGGATATTCAACCAACTCAACAAGATCCCAAGTTCCATAGATTTATGGAAAATATTTTAGAACAAGATATGGAGAAGTGTCTTTTGATGTTGGTTGAATCAGGTGCCAAACTTCCCAAAGACTTCGACATGAATCGTCTAAAGGAAGCACCTGGAACAAGTGAGATTGAAATTCTGCAAACTACACAAACAAAAGATCCAGTTGCTGCTTTGACATCTCAAATGCAACTATTACAACAACAAATACAGGATATGACAAAAGGAAGTACCAAAAGATATGCGATACAGGACATTTTTCCTTATCCTTTTGACACAACAGTCAGTCTAATACCTTTCCCTAGACACTGTGAAATTCCAAAGTACAATAAGTACAATGGAAGAACGGATCCCATAGATCATATCAGGGAATTCAAAATAATGAGTCTCGAGTTTTCCCAAGAGGAAACTTACTTAATGAGATTATTCCCAAGGAGCTTGGGGGGATCATGTATGGAGTGGTTTTCAAAACTACAACCAGGTATCAGAACTTTTGAGGAATTAGTCAACAGGTTCATTTCCCAATACTCCTTTAACATCCAACACAATGTTACAATAAAGGATCTTTATAACCTAAAGAAAAACAAGGGGGAAACGTTCTTGTCTTTTCTCCAAAGATGGCGATGCATATTCACCAGATATCCTAGATCCATTCCTGAGGAAGAAAAGATGGATTTTTTCATTGACAACTTAATGGAGGAAATGAGTTATAGACTGGAATTAAAATGTCCTCCCATGTTCGAGAAAGTCATAGAAAACAGTCTTAAAATTGAGGAAGCATTAGTCAAAAGAGGAGTTATCAAACATTTCAATGATAAAACAAACAACACAAGTACCTCCTCCAATCAATACTGAAGCAGTGATAAGCCAAAATTTTGGCAAAAGAATTGCAACACAACTATCAATGAAACAACAAATGATTCCCAAAATATCAAACCAATTTTTAACTTGACAGCATCTACGTCAAAGAATCAAAACAATGATCAACTTGTCAAGTCAAATGTCATAAAAAATAATGAAATCATGAAAACACAGTCATATCATAAACCCTCAAATCGGTGAAGGTTCACGCCTTTAGGCCAAACGATAGAATCGGAAATGAAAGAACTAGTTGCTAGTGGCCTTATCACTGCACAGGAAGCCCGATTCTGGGATCCAAAGGTCAAACCACCATGGTGGAATGACGTTGATTACTGTAACTTCCATAATAACAAAGGTCACAAAACTAACGATTGTATGGAGTTGAAACATGCAATACAAGACTTGATCGACAACAACAAAGCATATGTGGAAACACCCCAAAACAATAACGATCACTCGGCCTTCAAAGACCCTTTGCCAAACTATGAAAAAGGAGCATCATCATCTTCAAAAAACAAAGGGAAGAATGTCAACCATGTCTTTGACATGACAATCCTTTGTCTATCTGGAATAGAGAGTGATCACATAGTTAGTCACAACATTGACAGACCCAAAATCAACAACACTATCCCATTGGACTTGCTCCCGAACATATCAAAATTTGATAATCAAATCAATGTCTTAAAAATCAGAGACCATCAAAAACATCAACCAGTAAATGTAATGACTAGGGGGCAAGCCAAGGTCATGTTAAAAGGAGTTGGGTCTACACACTCAGCTCCACCTCCATCTCACTATAACATTGTCAATCAACTGCAAAACATTTCTGCTCAGATATCGATACTAGAGCTCCTTAAAATATCACCATCACATAAAGAGGTTCTCGAACAAGCTTTAGTTGCCACTACAGTACTAAAGAATCTAGATGTTTGTCAGTTTCAAGCTATGGTGGGACATTTGACTACCCCACATTGTCTATCATTCTTTGAACAGGATGATATCTCGCTAAACCATCCCCATAATATTGCACTCCATATTGAAGTCTTAATCCACAATCACCGCGTCAAGAGAGTCTTAATAGATGGGGGAGCTAGTCTGAATATTTGCACTCTCAAGTTAATCAGTGCACTAGGATATTCAGATGATGCTATTGATTCTTGCAGAAAAATGACTATCAAAGCATATGATGAGGAAGAGAGATCGTCTAAAGTCTTGATTGTGCTACCCATTCAAGTGGGGCCCATGATGAAACATATAGTATGTCAAGTGTTGGAGAAAGAATTAACATACAACATTCTCTTAGGACGACCATGGATCCATGAAATGCAGGTTGTACCTTTGACATATCATCAATGTTTGAAGTTCCCAATAAATGGACGAGAGGTGACTTTATCTACTAATTACAATCATCCTCAACATTGTGACACCCTTAGGATCTCTCAAGATACCTTTATACCACACAATAGGGAAACAACATGTTCACAACCATCCAAAGAAGACCAACGTCCAAGTATCACCACCAAGTGGGTTGAGAAAAAGGGTAAAGAAAAAGAAACAAGTCCTATGGAAATTCAATCAACAGATAGTCAAGATCAGCAAACATCTTTATCACAAAAGTTTCAAGATTAAGTTCAACTAACGGACAAAGGAATGGGAACATATTATATAGAGCAATCGCTTAACCTATCACAGTTAATGCCATCTCCTAGGATATATGGTAAACCATCTCTGATAAAACCTCAAACATCATTACCAATCACAGCTCTTGACGAAAGGTTTGTCAAAAAAGGTACAATAGAGGATGAAACAAACAACAAATCAATCCTAGATTGGCTATACAAAGATGAGGAACCCTCTACATCAGATATCAGTATCAAAAATGTCAACATCAACACCGATAAATATGGAAAAGGAAAAAATAATTTAGAAAAGATGGGGTATGAAGGACAAGGACCCATTGGATTAAGAAAGGATGGAATCACAGAGCCTATTCAACCCCTCACTCTCCACACAAAAGAGAGGCCAGGACTAGGATACTTTGAAGAAGAGAAGCAGGAGCTAACAAGGAAGGTTGTAGGAAATATCCTTCAATTTAGAGATAGTTCAGAAATAGACTCAAATGAATATGAGTGGGCATTGTACTCCGATCTATCTTTCATTGATATTCAAGTCGATGTAATAAAACAATATGCACCAATGTGTGAGGAGGGCCAAGGTTCCAGGTCTAGACCACTCATGGAAGAGTCACTAAATATCAATGATTCAAGTGGGGACGAGCAGACTTCGAGTGGACTAGACGATCTTGAAGAATGTACCATCACAGATCTCGATATTCCAATAAATGAATATGACCAAATGGCTTTCCAAACCCTTACATCCATCACCCTGAATGAATCTGATAACCTCATGCCATTAATCCATCCTGAACTCATTGATTGGGAACTTGTCGAACCTTTGAATATACCAATATTTACAAATGATGATGCCATCATAAACTTCCTATGTCATACTGAACCTAAAACAAATTATGTCTCTAAAACTCATAACAACACGACTTGGTAGGAGGGTGTCAAATCTTCCAGTTGCAAAAATAATAACAGGGAAAATAGATCTAATGGTGAAAACCATTCTATGGCAGCATTCGATCTGGAAAAAGTAAAAATAAAGAATGCATCTAACGATGAAAACATTTTTGAGGCACTGGAGGATGGAAGATTTGATACTCTTCTGGAACACTATCATGAGCGATCATCAGTCTTGGTAGAACCAACACAGTCTGTGAATATTGGCACTGAGGATAAGGCAAAAATACTACATCTGGTGAAATCCATGACAGAGCAAGAAAGACCAAAATTCATCAAATTCTTTAAAGAAAGAAGCATCAACTTCGCTTGGTCATATTCCAATATGCCAGGCTTAGACTCAAATCTTCTCATGCATCACTTGTCTTTGCCCGTAGGAATCAAGCCTATCAAGCAAAAATTAAGTAAAATGCATGCCCACATCGCTTTGATGGTAAAAATAGAGCTAAAGAAATTGTTGGATGTTGGATTCATATGGTCCATAGACTATGTCAAATGGATATCAAACCTTGTACCTATTTCAAAACTGGACAATAGCATCAAAATATGTACATATTTCAAGGACATAAATAAAGCATGCCCGAAGGATGATTTTCCACTACCAAATATTGACATCATTGTGGACTTAACGGCTGGGCATGCCATGTTGTCAATCATGGATGGTTTCTCTGGATACAATCAAATAAAAATAGCTCCAGAAGATCAGGAAAAGATGGCTTTCACATGTCCATGGGGAACCTTCTGCTGGAATGTCATGCCATTTGGTCTAAAGAACGTAGGAGCCACTTATCAAAGAGCAATGATGGCAATATTCCATGATATGATGCACACCTTCATGGAGGATTACGTGGATGACATCTTGGAAAAATCTACTACTAGGGAAGGAAATCTATATATCCTAGACAAAATATTCACACGGATGGAGAAATTCAATGTCAGGTCACATCAGCAAAACTGTTAGGGTACATTGTCTCAGAAAAAGGCATAGAAGTGGATCCAGAAAAAGTCAAAGCAATTATGGAGATGCCAGCTCCTAAGAATATAAGTCAACTCAGATCACTACAGGGAAGGCTCTAATCAATCAAAAGATTTATCTCCCAGCTGGCGGACAAAAGTCATCCTTTTAATCATCTCTTGCATAAGAATATAGTTTTTAAGTGGGATGAGGGGTGTCAAACAACATTCAATCAAATCAAATAGTATCTAATGTCACCACCCATTCTAATGCCACCAACAGAAGGATGGCCTCTCATATTGTACATTGCCACAACAGGTAGCTCTTTGGGGGCACTATTAGCACAAGAGGATTATGAAGGGAAAGAACATGTTATCTACTACATTAGTCGGACTTTAAATGGATATGAAATCAATTACACTTTCATAGAGAAATCTTGCTTGACGGTGGTATTCGCTACTCAACAGCTGAGACACTACATGTTAACTCATACAATCAAACTGATAGCAAAAATTGATCCTTTAAAATATCTACTCAATAAAGTTGCCTTAACAGGTAGACTAGCAAAGTGGGTCATGCTATTAAGTGAATTTGACATTCAGTATGTAGAGAGAAAGGAAATCAAGGGATGGGAAATAGCTGAAAATTTAGCAGAGGCTCCTTTACTAGATGATTGACCAATGACCATGGAGTTTCCAGATGCAGACATTCTGACAGTAATGCCCCAACAATGGGTTTTATATTTTGATGGATCATATACACAATGAGGATCAAGAGTAGGAATCTTGTTCATTTCTCCACAAGGACACACCATTCAAAAATCATATAGACTACTGTTCCAGTGTACAAATAATATGGCAGAATATGAAGCATCAATCATTAGGGTCAAAATAGCAATTCAGTGGAAAATCACAAACTTACAAGTATATGGGGATTCTCAACTAGTTATTTATCAAGTAAATGATGAATATAAAAAAAAAGATGAAAATTTGATGCCCTACAAGCAAAAAATAGATAATCTGAAACAGTCCTTGATCAGTATCAAGTTTGATCAAATTCCAAGGGCAGAAAACAAAGTTGTAGATGCTATGGCTACAATTGCTTCATTACTACAATTGCCCGAGAAACGTGTTTGTTATGAGTTTATGGTAGAACAAGTGTCATGTCCTTCCCATATTAATCTAGAATCTACTACCGTCTACCATATAGAAACCACTAAAACCTCCATCTACAAAATGATCTATGCTTACCTAAAAAATGATGTCCTTCCTCCTAATCTATCCAAGAATCAAAAATGAAACTTCATCTGCCAATCCGCACGACATACTTTAATCACAAACATACTTTATCGTCGAGGTCTTGATGGTACTTTACTCTGATGTCTAGAACACAATGAGTCTGAAATGGCCCTACGAGAGGTTCACAAAGGTATTTGTGGCACTCACTCGAGTGGGATAACTCTAGCTAATAAACTCCTTCGTTTGGGATATTATTGGCCATGCATGGAGAAACAATCCTATCAGTTTGTTAAGAAATGCCAAAAGTGTCAGGTTCATAGCAATCTGATTCATGCACCAGCACAAGAACTGCATCCCTTCACATCGACATGGCCTTTTTTTCAATGGGGCCTCGATCTGGTAGGAAAAATAAATCCATCTTCATCTAATGGACACAAGTTCATTATAACAGCTACAAAATATTTCACAAAATGGATTGAAGCAGTACCTCTTACAACCATCACTGGGAAGCATATCTCCTCTTTTATCTTGAATTACATAATATGTCAGTATGGAATACCTCAATCCATTATCATTGATAATGGATGACCTTTCAAGAATCTAGATGTCCAAGAGCTATGTGATAAGTTTCATATCCAACATCGGTTTTCAACACCATACTATCCTCAAGGGAATGGCCAAGCAGAGGCCTCAAACAAGACAATACTCAAAATTCTCAAAAAGATGGTTAACGATGTTGGACGTGATTGGCATGTTCAACTCAACCCTACACTATGGGCCTACAGAACAAGTATTAGAACACCAATAAGAGCTACTCCATATGCCTTAGTATATGGGTTAGAATCCATATTGCCCATTGAAGTTGAGATTCCATCCCTTCGTGTATCACTCAGAGGTATGTTGATGTCAGTGGTGATCTGTATATGATCTCAGTCCAGTCAGATCTCCTAGTGCATGGGTCAAACTTCTAAAAACGGTTTCCTTAATGAAGACCTAGCAAACAAGCATCTTGGCAACACAAAAATACAAAAAGAATAGAAACTACAAAAAAAAGAGAAAAACACAAAAATACAAAAACACAAGAGTGTAATCAAAACATATGGTGAAAACCTAGAAACGGGCATCGTATATGATTCTAAGATTAGTTTTCCCATCTATTTTGATATATTAGGATCATTAATCTAGTAGTCGGTCCCGTTTCATATCATGTCAATAGTCTTGCCATCTTTTGCATCCATATCAAAAATCATTTTCAAATAGTCAAATATCACTCCAAAGCTTGGGGGCAACATCTGGATATCACTAGGGGCAACAAAACACCAATTTCATCAAAGG